>WNWK01004247.1:10000-144866 GCA_009830355.1 Cherax destructor | reverse complement strand
CTAACAAACACAGTATTGGGTCTAACAAACGGCAGCTTCAATCTAACAAGCAGAAACCTTGGTCTAATAGACAGCAGCTTGGGGTCTAGCACTGTCAGTTTAGGTCTAAGCTACTCCTGCTTGGGTGTAAGATACTCCAGCTTAGGTTCAATACCAGGTCCAGTACCAGGTTCAATATATGAAATGCTCATTCATTTCACTCCAGTTGTTTCCTAAACAAGCTGACACATCATTTCCCACTCTAGTTGCTTCATGAAATTCATGGCTTGTTAAAGCTATATACAGATCAAAACAAATTTGATCAAGCTCTATTGTGAGCGAAACATGACTTGAGATACACACATAACCCGCACACAGGGTTTCGCCACACAGTGGCGATTACATCGATTCCAGCTGAGGGACTGATTAACTCAAACTCTTTCTGTTCTTCACCATTCTCTCCTTTGTATGGACCGATGAAGCCGAAACCGATGAAGCCGATGTGGCGAAACGTTTCCTCAATAAAGATACCCAAGTACTGCACATGTCTAATTTATTATAATACCTTCCGGTTCTCTGAACCATTTATCTACAATACAGATAGATAAACTGAAGCAAAATAAGTCCCCGGGACCCGACGAGTTGTTTTCCAGGGTACTTAAAGAATGTAAGATGGAACTTAGTCAGCCATTAATGAATGTGTTTAATACGTCCATCCTAACTGGTGTTGTGCCAGAGATGTGGAAGATAGCTAATGTAGTTCCTATATTCAAATCAGGGGATAAGTCAATTCCATCAAATTACCGTCCAATAAGCCTCACATCTATAGTAGGCAAATTATTAGAATCAATTATAGCTGATATTATTAGAAGTCACCTTGAAGAACATAATTTGATTAATGAATCTCAGCATGGGTTCACGAGAGGTCGTTCCTGCCTAACAAATTTACTGACGTTTTTCAATAAAACATTTGAGGCAGTAGACAGTGATAAAGAATATGATATAGTTTACTTGGATTTCAGTAAGGCCTTCGATAGAGTACCTCACAAGAGACTCTTAAGAAAGGTGGCAGCTCATGGTATAGGAGGTAAAGTTCTAGCATGGATAGAGGCATGGCTTACCAATAGAAAGCAGAGAGTTTCCATTAATGGGGTCAAATCTGAATGGGGATTAGTCACTAGTGGCGTTCCACAAGGATCAGTTTTGGGCCCATTGTTGTTCATAATTTACATAAATGACCTTGATGAAGGAATTGCAAGTGACATGAGTAAATTTGCTGATGATACAAAAATAGGCCGTATAATTCATTCTGAGCAGGATACCAGTGAACTCCAGGAGGATTTGGACAAATTAATGTCTTGGTCTGAAAAGTGGCAGATGAAGTTTAATGTGGACAAGTGTAAGGTGCTAGTCGTTGGTAATGAAAATATCCTCGAATTTATAAACTAGGTGAAGTAGAGCTTGATCATACAGAATGTGAAAAGACTTGGGAGTCATGGTAAGCAGGAATCTAAAGCCAAGACAACAGTGCCTAAGTGTGCGCAATAAGGCTAACAGATTACTAGATTTATTTCAAGAAGTATAAGCAACAGAAGTCCAAAAGTTATTTTACAGCTCTATACATCACTAGTGAGACCTCATTTGGATTATGCAGCTCAGTTTTGGTCACCTTACTACAGGATGGATATAGATTCATTGGAGAACATACAAAGAAGAATGACTAAAATGATTTACAGTATAAGAAATCTCCCGTATGAAGATAGACTTAGAGCGTTGAATCTCCACTCTCTGGAGAGGCGTAGAATGAGGGGAGATATCATCGAGGTGTACAAGTGGATGATGGGTATAAACAAAGGAGATATTAATAAAATACTGAGGATATCGAACCAAGTAAGAACCAGAAATAACGGATTTAAATTGGATAAATTTAGATTTAGAAAGGACATAGGCAAGTACTGGTTTTCGAACAGAGTTGTAGATGCGTGGAACAATCTTCCGAGTGGGGTGATAGAGGCTGGGACCTTGGGTGGATTTAAAAAGAGATTGGACAAATATATGAGTGGGAGGGGCTGGGTTTGATTAGTGTCGTGAGTACGGGAATAAATTCTTAGGTAGTGGTGGTTTTGATAAGGACCTGCCTTGTATGGGCCAGTAGGCCTTCTGCAGTGTTCCTCCATTCTTATGTTCTTATGTTAATACATATTTTCCACACCACTGTCTAAACAAAACTTATTTTCCTCAATACTTTGCAAACAATCCTGGTTTTATCATTGTATAAACAACAACATTGGTTCTCATCATCACCAATGTGTAAACAACGCTCTCCCCTGTGTAAACAACAATGGTTCTTGTGACCAATCCAAACAGCACTGGTTCTCATCACCACTGTATAAACAACATTGATTCATACTACTGTGTAAGCAACTCTGGTTCTCATTACCACTATGTAAATAACATTGGTTCTCACTACTGTGTAAACAACTCTGGTTCTCATCATCACTTTGTAAACAACACTGGTTCTCATCACTTGTATGCCCAGCTGGGTTCATATTTTGCGCCATGCTGGTGCTGCCACCTATAGGCCTACCCAGCTCAGCCCGCACCACACTTACCCTGTCTCTTTCAGGCAGCCGAGCTCACTCAATCAACAAGGTCTACTCCGTCACTCTCTCCCGGGCATGCTTACTAACCAGTAGTTAGACTGTTGGGTTTAGTCATAAGAACATAAGAAAGGAGGAACACTGCAGCAGGCCTGTTGGCTCATACTAGGCAGGTCCTTCACAATCCGTCCCACTAACAGAACACTTGCTCAATCTAATTTTCAATGCTACCCAAGAAATAAGAACATAAGAACATAAGAAAGGAGGAACACTGCAGCAGGCCTGTTGGCCCATACTAGGCAGGTCCTTCACAATCCATCCCACTAACAGAATAATTGCCCAACCTAATTTTCAATTCTACCCAAGAAATAAGCTTTGAAGATTCTATTAACTCAAGTGCGAGTCCCACTCAAATCCAACCCCTCTCACTCATGAATTTATCCAACCTAAATTTGAAACTACCCAAGGTCATAGCTTCAATGACCCTACTAGACAGACTGTTCCACTCATCAACTACCCTATTTCCAAACCAATATTTTCCTATATCCTTTCTAAATCTAAACTTAGAACATAAGAACATAAGAAAGGAGGAACACTGCAGCAGGCCTGTTGGCCCATACTAGGCAGGTCCTTCACAATCCGTCCCACTAACAGAATATTTGCTCAACCCAATTTTCAATGCTACCCAAGAAATAAGCTTTGACAATTCTACCCACTCATGCGCGAGTCCCACTCAAATCCAACCCCTCTCACTCATGAATTTATCCAACCTAAATTTGAAACTACCCAAGGTCCTAGCTTCAATAACCCTACTAGGCAGACTGTTCCACTCATCAACTACCCTATTTCCAAACCAATACTTTCCTATATCCTTTCTAAATCTAAACTTATCTAACTTGAATCCATTATTGCGGGTTCTCTCTTGGAGAGATATCCTCAAGACCTTATTTATATCCCCTTTGTTAATACCCATTTTCCACTTGTATACCTCGATCATGTCTCCCTCATTCTACGTCTTACAAGTGAATGTAATTTTATGGTCTTCAATCTTTCTTCGTAAGGAAGATTTCTAATGCTATGTATTAATTTAGTCATTCTACGCTGAATGTTTTCTAACGAATTTATGTCCATTCTGTAATATGGAGACCAGAACTGAGCTGCGTAATCTAGGTGAGGCCTTACTAATGATGTATAAAGCTGTAATATAACCTCTGGACTTCTGTTGCTAACACTTCTTGATATAAATCCCAGTAATCTATTTGCCTTATTACGTACGCTTAGGCATTGCTGTCTTGGTTTAAGGTTGCTGCTTACCATCACCCCCAAGTCCTTCTCGCAATCTGTATGGCTAAGTTCTACGTTATTTAACTTATAAGTGCTTGGGTTATGGACACTCCCGAGCTTCAGAACCTTGCATTTATCTACATTGAACTGCATCTGCCACTTTTCTGACCACGAATTAAGTTTGTCTAAATCTTCCTGAAGTTCTATGACATCTATGTTTGAATCAATTATCCTACCTATCTTCGTGTCGTCGGCGAATTTGCTCATATCACTAGTAATTCCCTCATCAAGGTCATTGATATATATTATAAATAACAATGGGCCTAAGACTGATCCCTGTGGAACACCACTTGTTACAAGTCCCCATTCGGATTTAACCCCATTTATGCACACTCTCTGCTTCCTATTGGTGAGCCATGACTCGATCCATGACAGCACTTTTCCCCCAATGCCATGAGCTGCCACTTTCTTTAACAGTCTCTGGTGCGGTACTCTATCAAAAGCCTTACTAAAGTCTAAATAAACAATATCGAATTCTTTATCGTGATCAACAGCCTCAAAAGCTTTACTGAAGAAGGTTAATAAATTAGATAGGCAGGAACGGCCCCTCGTGAATCCATGCTGGGTATCATTAATCAAATTATGGTTATCTAGATGGCTTCTAATAATATCAGCTATAATTGACTCTAGTAATTTGCCTACAATTGAGGTCAGGCTTATTGGGCGGTAGTTTGACGGTAGTGACTTGTCCCCTGCTTTAAAAATAGGAATTACATTAGCCATCTTCCACATATCAGACACTACACCTGTTTGAAGAGATAAATTAAAAATGTTAGATATTGGTTCACAGAGTTCTATTTTGCATTCCTTAAGAACCCTTGCAAAAAGCTCATCAGGACCCGGCGATTTATTTTGTTTCAGTCGGTCCAGCTGTTTCATAATCATTTCGCTAGTGACTGTGATATTACATAATTTATCTTCTTCTGGGCCTCTGTAAAAATTAATTACTGGGATATTATTAATGTCTTCCTGTGTGAAAACCGAGAGAAAATAATTATTAAAAATAGAGCACATATCATTCTCCTTGTCAGTAAGATGCCCAAAGTTATTTTTAAGGGGACCTATCTTATCCCTAACTTTTGTTCTATAAACCTGGAAAAACTTTTTGGGTTAGTTTTTGAATCCCTAGCAACTTTAATTTCATAGTCCCGTTTAGCTTTTCTTATTCCCTTTTTAACGTCCCTCTTAATGTCAGTATACTGATTTATAAGATGACCCTCACCTCTTTTTATGCGCCTATAAATTCCTTTCTTCTGCCCTAAAAGATATTTGAGCCTATTATTCATCCATTTTGGGTCATTTCTACTTGATCTAATTTCTTTATACGGGATAAATGTTCTTTGGGCAGCCTGTATAGTGTTAAGAAAACTGTCATATTGATACCTCTCTTCTTCACCCCAGTCCACAGTTGAGGTTATATTACAGCTTTATACATCATTAGTAAGGCCTCACCTAGATTACGCAGCTCAGTTCTGGTCTCCATATTACAGAATGGACATAAATTCGTTAGAAAACATTCAGCGTAGAATGACTAAATTAATACATAGCATTAGAAATCTTCCTTACGAAGAAAGATTGAAGACCCTAAAATTACATTCACTTGTAAGACGTAGAATGAGGGGAGACATGATCGAGGTATACAAGTGGAAAATGGGTATTAACAAAGGGGATATAAATAAGGTCTTGAGGATATCTCTCCAAGAGAGAACCCGCAATAATGGATTCAAGTTAGATAAGTTTAGATTTAGAAAGGATATAGGAAAGTATTGGTTTGGAAATAGGGTAGTTGATGAGTGGAACAGTCTGCCTAGTAGGGTTATTGAAGCTAGGACCTTGGGTAGTTTCAAAATTAGGTTGGATAAATTCATGAGTGAGAGGGGTTGGATTTGAGTGGGACTCGCGCATGAGTGGGTAGAATTGTCAAAGCTTATTTCTTGGGTAGCTTTGAAAATTGGGTTGAGCAAATATTCTGTTAGTGGGATGGATTGTGAAGGACCTGCCTAGTATGGGCCAACAGGCCTGCTGCAGTGTTCCTCCTTTCTTATGTTCTTATGTTCTTATGTTCTCTAAGTCCATTATAATCTG
This sequence comes from Cherax destructor, assembly GCA_009830355.1. Lineage (NCBI taxonomy): Eukaryota > Metazoa > Arthropoda > Malacostraca > Decapoda > Parastacidae > Cherax > Cherax destructor. The sequence goes on along the minus strand of WNWK01004247.1, from coordinate 138,858 downwards.
CTAAGCGAAAATCTGGGACCATTACTGAATTATCCCTACTATCATACATCCATTCAATGCTAAAGGTAATTGACTTGTGGTCGCTTGAGCCGAGTTCCTCTGTAATTTCTTAATTATTAACAAGGGTTTCCTTGCTTGCCAGAACCAAGTCAAGTAGGTTATTTCCCCTTGTAGGTTCTGTTACAAACTGCTTCAAAAAGCAATCCTGAACTACTTCTAAAAAGTCGTTAGATTCTAAATTCCCTGTCATGAAATTCCAATCAATCTGACTAAAGTTAAAGTCCCCTAGAATTACTACGTTATCGTGTCTTGTGGCCTTAACAATTTCCTCCCAAAGTAGTCTCCCTTGTTCCCTATCTAAGTTTGGAGGACGGTAAATCACGCCTAAAATCAATTTTTCACACCCTTCTGAAAATTCTATCCAGACAGACTCTGTATGTGTTAATTCAGACTTTATACCCGTTTTTATGCAACAATTTAAATGATCACGGACATAGAGTGCCACCCCACCCCCTTTCCCGATACTTCTGTCTACTTGGAACAATTTAAAACCCTGAATGTGACATTCGGCAGGCAAGTCCCGATTTTTCATAATAAACCATGTCTCAGTTATTGCAAAAACATCAATATTACCCGTACTTGCAACTAATCTCAACTCGTCCATCTTATTCCTAGCACTACGACTATTGGTGTAATATATATTTAGAGACCCTCCTTTCTCTTTACCCTTCCTGCTCATCTCTGTTTTTCCACTATACCTATTACTGTCCTTGTCATCTAGTGTCACTAGCTTTCCACTATCCAACATATTCTGCCTATTACTAGTTCTCCTACAACTTATCCAATTTGAATCCATTATTGCGGGTTCTCTCTTGGAGAGATATCCTCAAGACCTTATTTATATCCCCCTTATTAATACCCATCTTCCACTTATATACCTCGATCATGTCTCCCCTCATTCTTCGTTTTACAAGTGAATGTAATTTAAGGGTCTTCAATCTTTCTTCATACGGAACATAAGAACATAAGAACATAAGAATGGAGGAACACTGCAGAAGGCCTACTGGCCCATACAAGGCAGGTCCTTATCAAAACCACCACTACCTAAGAATTTAGTAAATTAGACACATATGCAACACTTGGGTATCTTTATTGAGGAAACGTTTCGCCACACAGTGGCTTCATCAGTCCATACAAAGGAGAATCGTGAAGAACAGGAGGAGTGTGAGGTTGTCAGGCCCTCAATCTTGAGACGATGTTGTCAGTCCATCAATCTTGAATAGAATAACAGGTTCCTCTGCTCATATGCTGTTATTCTATTCAAGATTGATGGACTGACAACATCGTCTCAAGATTGAGGCCTGACAACCTCACACTCCTCCTGTTCTTCACGATTCTCCTTTGTATGGACTGAAGTCCAGACGTTATATTACAGCTTTATACATCATTAGTAAGGCCTCACCTATATTACGCAGCTCAGTTCTGGTCTCCATATTACAGAATGGACATAAATTCGTTAGAAAACATTCAGCGTAGAATGACTAAATTAAGAACATAAGAACATAAGAAAGGAGGAACACTGCAGCAGGCCTGTTGGCCCATACTAGGCAGGTCCTTCACAATCCGTCCCACTAACAGAATATTTGCTCAACCCAATTTTCAATGCTACCCAAGAAATAAGCTTTGACAATTCTACCCACTCATGCGCGAGTCATAAGAACATAAATTAATACATAGCATTAGAAATCTTCCTTACGAAGAAAGATTGAAGACCCTTAAATTACATTCACTTGTAAGACGTAGAATGAGGGGAGACATGATCGAGGTATACAAGTGGAAAATGGGTATTAACAAAGGGGATATAAATAAGGTCTTGAGGATATCTCTCCAAGAGAGAACCCGCAATAATGGATTCAAGTTAGATAAGTTTAGATTTAGAAAGGATATAGGAAAGTATTGGTTTGGAAATAGGGTAGTTGATGAATGGAACAGTCTGCCTAGTAGGGTTATTGAAGCAAGGACCTTGGGTAGTTTTAAATTTAGGTTGGATAAATTCATGAGTGAAAGGGGTTGGATTTGAGTGGGAATTGCACATGAGTAAATAAAATTATCAAAGCTTATTTTTTGGGTAGCATTGAAAATTAGGTTGAACAAATATTCTGTTGGTGGGATGGAATGTGAAGGACCTGCCTAGAATGGGCCAACAGGCCTGCTGCAGTGTTCCTCCTTTCTTATGTTCTTATGTTCTTATGAAGCCACTGTGTGGCGAAACGTTTCCTCAATAAAGATACCCAAGTGTTGCATATGTGTCTAATTTACCAACTCGTCGGTTCTCTGAACCATTCATTCACATCCTGTCTGACACTGCAACATCTTGGTATCTTAATACAGGGATTTCTTCGCTTGCCTATTCCTTGGGCACGACCTACTTCCACATTGAACAAATGTGACACCTCCTACTACTGCTGCACCTCTCCTGTCTACAGTATATAAGGTTCCTCTGCTCATATGCTGTTATTCTATTCAAGATTGATGGACTGACAACATCGTCTCAAGATTGAGGGCCTGACAACCTCACACTCCTCCTGTTCTTCACGATTCTCCTTTGTATGGACTGATGAAGCCACTGTGTGGCGAAACGTTTCCTCAATAAAGATACCCAAGTGTTGCATATGTGTCTAATTTACCAACTCGTCGGTTCTCTGAACCATTCATTCACACCTAAGAATTTACTCCTGTACTCGCGACACTAATCAAACCCAGCCCCTCCCACTCATATATTTGTCCAATCTCTTTTTAAAGCCACCCAAGGTCCTAGCCTCTATCACCCTAATCCGAAGATTGTTCCACGCATCTACAACTCTGTTCGAAAACCAGTACTTGCCTATGTCCTTTCTAAATCTAAATTTATCCAATTTAAATCCGTTATTTCTCGTTCTTACTTGGTTCGATATCCTCAGTATTTTATTAATATCTCCTTTGTTTATGCCCATCATCCACTTGTACACCTCGATGATATCTCCCCTCATTCTACGTCTCTCCAGAGAGTGGAGATTCAATGCTCTAAGTCTATCTTCATACGGGAGATTTCTTATACTGTAAATCATTTTAGTCATTCTTCTTTGTATGTTCTCCAATGAATCTATATCCATCCTGTAGTAAGGAGACCAAAACTGAGCTGCATAATCTAAATGAGGTCTCACTAGTGATGTATAGAGCTGTAAAATAACTTTTGGACTTCTGTTGCTTATACTTCTTGAAATAAATCCTAGTAATCTGTTAGCCTTATTGCGCACACTTAGGCACTGTTGTCTTGGCTTTAGATTCCTGCTTACCATGACTCCCAAGTCTTTTTCACATTCTGTATGATCAAGCTCAACTTCACCTAGTTTATAAATTCGAGGGATATTTTCATTACCAACGACTAGCACCTTACACTTGTCCACATTGAACTTCATCTGCCACTTTTCAGACCAAGACATTAATTTATCCAAATCCTCCTGGAGTTCATTGGTATCCTCCTCAGAATGAATTATACGGCCTATTTTTGTATCATCAGCAAATTTACTCATGTCACTTGCAATTCCTTCATCAAGGTCATTTATGTAAATTATGAACAACAATGGGCCCAAAACTGATCCTTGTGGAACGCCACTGGTGACAAATCCCCATTCAGATTTGACCCCAAATTCAGATTTGACCCCCAGATCCTTTTCGCATTCTGTACGGCTGAGTTCAACATTATTAAGCTGGTAGGTGCTAGGTTTATGAACATTCCCGAGCTTTAGAACTTTGCATTTATCTACATTGAACTGCATCTGCCATTTTTCTGACCAGAATTGAGTTTGTCTAAATCCTCCTGAAGTTCCGTGACATCTACGTCTGAATCGATTATCCTACCTATCTTCGTGTCATCAGCGAATTTGCTCATATCACTAGTAATTCCCTCGTCAAGGTCATTTATATATATTATAAACAACAACGGGCCCAAAACCGATCCCTGTGGAACGCCACTTGTTACAGATCCCACTCAGATTTAACCCATTAATGCACACCCTCTGCTTCCTATTGGTGAGCCATGACTCGATCCATGAAAACACTTTTCCTCCAATGCCGTGAGCAGCCACTTTCTTTAACAGTCTCTGATGTGGTACTCTATCAAAAGCCTTACTAAAATCCAAATAAACAATATCGAATTCTTTATCACGATCAACTGCCTCAAAGCCTTACTGAAAAAAGTTAATAAATTAGTTAGGCAGGAACGGCCCTGGTGAATCCATGTTGAGTATCATTAATCAAATTATGCCTATCGAGATGGTTCTTATGTTATCAGCTATAATCGACTCTAATAATTTGCCTACAATTGAAGTTAGACTTATTGGGCGGAAATTTGATGGTAACGACTTGTCCCCTGCTTTAAAAATAGGAATTACATTAGCCATCTTCCACGTATCAGACACTACACCTGTTTGAAGAGATAGGTTAAAAATGTTAGTTAAGGGTTCACAGAGTTCAATTTTGCATTCCTTAAGAACCCTTGAAAAAAGCTCATCAGGGCCTGGCGATTTATTTTGCTTCAAACGGTCTATCTGTTTGATAACCATTTCGCTAGTGACTGTGATACTACATAATTTATCTTCTTCAGGCCCACTAAAATACCTAATCTTGGGATATTATTAGTGTCTTCCTGAGTGAAAACCGAGAGAAAATAATTATTAAAAATAGAGCACATTTCATTCTCTTTGTCAGTAAGATACCCATAATTATTTTTAAGGGGACCTATCTTATCTCTAACTTTTGTTCTATACACCTGGAAAAACTTTTGGGTTAGTTTCGAATCCCTAGCAACTTTAATTTCGTAGTCCGCTTAGCTTTTCTTATCCCTTTTAACGTCCTCTTAATGTCAATATACTGATTCGTAAGATGACCCCCACCTCTTTTGATACGCCTATAAATTCCTTTCTTCTGCCCTAAAATATATTTGAGCTATTATTCATCCATTTTGGGTCATTTCTATTCGATCTAATTTCTTTATATGGGATAAATGTTCTTTGGGCAGCATGTATAGTGTTCAGAAAACTGTCATATTGATAGCTCTCTTCATTACCCCAGTCCACAGATGATAAGTGTTCTCTAAGTCCATTGTAATCTGCTAAGCGAAAATCTGGGACCGTTACTGAGTTATTCCTACTATGAAACTTCCATTCAATGCCAAAGGTAATTGATTTGTGGTCACTTGCTGAGTTCCTCTGTAATTTCTAAATTATTAACAAGGGTTTCTTGTTTGCCAGAACTAAGTCAAGCAGATTATTTCCCTGTAGGTTCTGTCACAACTGCTTCAAAAACAATCTTGAACTACTTCTAAGAAATCGTTAGATTCTAAATTCCCAGTCAAAAATTCCAATCAATTTGACTAAAGTTGAAGTCACCCAGAATAACTACGTTATCGTGCATTGTGGCCTAAACAATTTCCTCCATAGTAGTCTCCCTTGGTCCCTATCTAAGTTTGGGGACGGTATATCACACCTAAAATAAATTTTTCATGCCCTCTGAAAATTCTATCCAGACAGTCTCTGTATGTGTTAATTCAGACTTTATACCCATTTTTATACAACAATTTAAATGATCACGGACATAGAGTGCCACCCCACCCCCGTTCCCGATACTTCTGTCTACTTGGAACAATTTAAAACCCTGAATGTGACATTCGGCAGGCAAGTCCGATTTTCATATTAAACCATGTTTCAGTTATTGCAAAAACATCAATATTACCTGTACTTGCAACTTCTCTCAACTCGTCCATCTTATTCCTAGCACTACGACTATTGGTGTAATATACACTTAAAGACCCTCCTTTCTTTTACCCTTCCTGCTCATTTCTGTTTTCTTATACTATTACTGTCCTTGTCACCTAGTGCCACTGGCTTTCCAATATCCACCTTATTCTGCCTATTACTAGTTCCCCTAGAATTTATAACATTACTACACTGGGGTGGGGGCACTGGCAACTGCAGTGGAGGGAGCTGTTAGGGCTTTAAACTAGAAATAGTTAGTGGTATGGGTTTTTGGGGGAAAACAGAGAACTCCCAGTGTAGTAATATTATAAGTTGTAGGAGAACTAGTAATAGGCAGAATAAGGTGGATAGTGGAAAGCTAGTGACACTAGATGACAAGGACAGTAATAGGTATAGTGGAAAAACAGAGATGAGCAGGAAGGGTAAAGAGAAAGGAGGGTCTCTAAATATATATTACACCAATAGTCGTAGTGCTAGGAATAAGATGGACGAGTTGAGATTAGTTGCAAGTACGGGTAATATTGATGTTTTTGCAATAACTGAGACATGGTTTAATATGAAAAATCGGGACTTGCCTGCCGAATGTCACATTCAGGGTTTTAAATTGTTCCAAGTAGACAGAAGTATCGGGAAAGGGGGTGGGGTGGCACTCTATGTCCGTGATCATTTAAATTGTTTCATAAAAACGGGTATAAAGTCTGAATTAACACATACAGAGTCTGTCTGGATAGAATTTTCAGAGGGGTGTGAAAAATTGATTTTAGGCGTGATTTACCGTCCTCCAAACTTAGATAGGGACCAAGGGAGACTACTATGGGAGGAAATTGTTAAGGCCACAATGCACGATAACGTAGTTATTCTGGGTGACTTCAACTTTAGTCAAATTGATTGGAATTTTTTGACTGGGAATTTAGAATCTAACGATTTCTTAGAAGTAGTTCAAGATTGTTTTTTGAAGCAGTTTGTGACAGAACCTACAAGGGGAAATAATCTGCTTGACTTAGTTCTGGCAAACAAGGAAACCCTTGTTAATAATTTAGAAATTACAGAGGAACTCGGCTCAAGCGACCACAAGTCAATTACCTTTAGCATTGAATGGATGTATGATAGTAGGGATAATTCAGTAATGGTCCCAGATTTTCGCTTAGCAGATTATAATGGACTTAGAGAACACTTATAACTGTGGACTGGGGTGAAGAAGAGAGGTATCAATATGACAGTTTTCTTAACACTATACAGGCTGCCCAAAGAACATTTATCCCGTATAAAGAAATTAGATCAAGTAGAAATGACCCAAAATGGATGAATAATAGGCTCAAATATCTTTTAGGGCAGAAGAAAGGAATTTATAGGCGCATAAAAAGAGGTGAGGGTCATCTTATAAATCAGTATACTGACATTAACAGGGACGTTAAAAAGGGAATAAGAAAATCTAAACGGGACTATGAAATTAAAGTTGCTAGGGATTCAAAAACTAACCCAAAAGTTTTTCCAGGTTTATAGAACAAAAGTTAGGGATAAGATAGGTCCCCTTAAAAATAACTTTGGGCATCTTACTGACAAGGAGAATGATATGTGCTCTATTTTTAATAATTATTTTCTCTCGGTTTTCACACAGGAAGACATTAATAATATCCCAGTAATTAATTTTTACAGAGGCCCAGAAGAAGATAAATTATGTAATATCACAGTCACTAGCGAAATGATTATGAAACAGCTGGACCGACTGAAACAAAATAAATCGCCGGGTCCTGATGAGCTTTTTGCAAGGGTTCTTAAGGAATGCAAAATGGAACTCTGTGAACCAATATCTAACATTTTTAATTTATCTCTTCAAACAGGTGTAGTGTCTGATATGTGGAAGATGGCTAATGTAATTCCTATTTTTAAAGCAGGGGACAAGTCACTACCGTCAAACTACCGCCCAATAAGCCTGACCTCAATTGTAGGCAAATTATTAGAGTCAATTATACCTGATATTATTAGAAGCCATCTAGATAACCATAATTTGATTAATGATACCCAGCATGGATTCACGAGGGGCCGTTCCGGCCTATCTAATGTATTAACCTTCTTCAGTAAAGCTTTTGAGGCTGTTGATCACGATAAAGAATTCGATATTGTTTATTTAGACTTTAGTAAGGCTTTTGATAGAGTACTGCACCAGAGACTGTTAAAGAAAGTGGCAGCTCATGGCATTGGGGGAAAAGTGCTGTCATGGATCGAGTCATGGCTCACCAATAGGAAGCAGAGAGTGTGCATAAATGGGGTTAAATCCGAATGGGGACTTGTAACAAGTGGTGTTCCACAGGGATCAGTCTTAGGCCCATTGTTATTTATAATATATATCAATGACCTTGATGAGGAATTACTAGTGATATGAGCAAATTCGCGACGACACGAAGATAGGTAGGATAATTGATTCAAACATAGATGTCATAGAACTTCAGGAAGATTTAGACAAACTTAATTCGTGGTCAGAAAAGTGGCAGATGCAGTTCAATGTACATAAATGCAAGGTTCTGAAGCTCGGGAGTGTCCATAACCCAAGCACTTATAAGTTAAATAACGTAGAACTTAGCCATACAGATTGCGAGAAGGACTTGGGGTGATGGTAAGCAGCAACCTTAAACCAAGACAGCAATGCCTAAGCGTACGTAATAAGGCAAATAGATTACTGGGATTTATATCAAGAAGTGTTAGCAACAGAAGTCCAGACGTTATATTACAGCTTTATACATCATTAGTAAGGCCTCACCTAGATTACGCAGCTCAGTTCTGGTCTCCATATTACAGAATGGACATAAATTCGTTAGAAAACATTCAGCGTAGAATGACTAAATTAATACATAGCATTAGAAATCTTCCTTACGAAGAAAGATTGAAGACCCTAAAATTACATTCACTTGTAAGACGTAGAATGAGGGGAGACATGATCGAGGTATACAAGTGGAAAATGGGTATTAACAAAGGGGATATAAATAAGGTCTTGAGGATATCTCTCCAAGAGAGAACCCGCAATAATGGATTCAAGTTAGATAAGTTTAGATTTAGAAAGGATATAGGAAAGTATTGGTTTGGAAATAGGGTAGTTTCAAATTTAGGTTGGATAAATTCATGAGTGAGAGGGGTTGGATTTGAGTGGGACTCGCGCATGAGTGGGTAGAATTGTCAAAGCTTATTTCTTGGGTAGCATTGAAAATTGGGTTGAGCAAATATTCTGTTAGTGGGATGGATTGTGAAGGACTTGCCTAGTATGGGCCAACAGGCCTGCTGCAGTGTTCCTCCTATCTTATGTTCTTATGTTCTTTTTCTAGTTTAAAGCCCTAACAGCTCCCTCCACTGCAGTTGCCAGTGCCCCCACCCCAGACCTAGATAAGTGAACCCCATCCCTGGCATACATGTCATTTCTGCCATAGAAGAGGTCCCAGTTGTCAATGAATGTTACTGCATTTTCCTTACAGTATTTGTCCAGCCAGCAATTGACACCAATTGCCCTGGACAACCATTCATTTCCAACTCCTCTCCTTGGCAAAATACCACATATGACAGGGTTCCCACCCTTCTTCCTAATTCTGTCTATTGCTGACCTATAGCTGCTAATCAGCTCCTCACTCCTACGTCTGCCAACATCGTTGCCTCCAGCACTGAGACAGATAATAGGATTGCTCCCATTACCTCTCATGATGTCGTCCAGACGGCTAACAATATCCTTCATCCCAGCCCCAGGATAACACACCCTCTGCCTCCTATTCCTATCCTTAAGACAAAATTCCCTATCCATAAATTTAATCTGACTATCCCCAACTAAAACAATGTTCTTACCTCGACTGGCGGTGTGCATGACGTTCTCGACGGTCTTTGTAGAGATGGTCTTCGCTGGGATGTCTTCACATTCGTCTGATAACAAGGAGAAAGAGTTGCTGGTTTTCACAGCAGTCTCCTGGACCTTCTTCAACTTCAGCTTCGTCCTTTCAGATTCGACTAGCATCCATTCGTTGATAATTCTATTTATTCATGTGCGAGTCCCACTCAAATCCAACCCCTCTCACTCATAAGAACATAAGAAAGGAGGAACACTGCAGCAGGCCTGTTGGCCCATACTAGGCAGGTTCACAATCCGTCCCACTAACAGAATATTTGCTCAACCCAATTTTCAATGCTACCCAAGAAATAAGCTTTGACAATTTTACCCACTCATGCGTGAGTCCCACTCAAATCCAACCCCTCTCACTCATGAATTTATCCAACCTAAATTTGAAACTACCCAAGGTCCTAGCTTCAATAACCCTACTAGGCAGACTGTTCCACTCATCAACTACCCTATTTCCAAACCAATACTTTCCTATATCCTTTCTAAATCTAAACTTATCTAACTTGAATCCATTATTGCGGGTTCTCTCTTGGAGAGATATCCTCAAGACCTTATTTATATCCCCTTTGTTAATACCCATTTTCCACTTGTATACCTCGATCATGTCTCCCTCATTCTACGTCTTACAAGTGAATGTAATTTTATGGTCTTCAATCTTTCTTCGTAAGGAAGATTTCTAATGCTATGTATTAATTTAGTCATTCTACGCTGAATGTTTTCTAACGAATTTATGTCCATTCTGTAATATGGAGACCAGAACTGAGCTGCGTAATCTAGGTGAGGCCTTACTAACGATGTATAAAGCTGTAATATAACCTCTGGACTTCTGTTGCTAACACTTATGATATAAATCCCAGTAATCTATTTGCCTTATTACGTACGCTTAGGCATTGCTGTCTTGGTTTAAGGTTGCTGCTTACCATCACCCCCAAGTCCTTCTCGCAATCTGTATAGCTAAGTTCTACGTTATTTAACTTATAAGTGCTTGGGTTATGGACACTCCCGAGCTTCAGAACCTTGCATTTATCTACATTGAACTGCATCTGCCACTTTTCTGACCACGAATTAAGTTTGTCTAAATCTTCCTGAAGTTCTATGACATCTATGTTTGAATCAATTATCCTACCTATCTTCGTGTCGTCGGCGAATTTGCTCATATCACTAGTAATTCCCTCATCAAGGTCATTGATATATATTATAAATAACAATGGGCCTAAGACTGATCCCTGTGGAACACCACTTGTTACAAGTCCCCAAGGTCCTAGCTTCAATAACCCTACTAGGCAGACTGTTCCACTCATCAACTACCCTATTTCAAAACCAATACTTTCCTATATCCTTTCTAAATCTAAATTTATCTAACTTGAATCCATTATTGTGGGTTCTCTCTTGGAGAGATATCCTCAAGACCTTATTTATATCCCCCTTTTTTATACCCATCTTCCACTTATATACCTCGATCATGTCTCCCCTTATTCTTCGTCTTACAAGTGAATGTAATTTAAGGGTCTTCAATCTTTCTTCATACGGAAGATTTCTAATGCTATGAATTAACTTTTAATGCTATGAATTAACTTTAAATACTATGAATTAACTTTAATGCATTGAAAATTAGATTGAGCAAGTGTTCCGTTAGCCTGTGTACCAAGAACCCAAATAAAGTAACGTGGCTTCCGAAGAGTATCATTCATTCCCGCTACCAGATCAACATCATGTAATCTTCGACGATATTGGTGGCAAGTGGTGGTCACAGCGGTTGTTTGCCCGGAGAGAGGAAGGAAGAATCATGAAGATGGTGTCTCCACTTCATCGCCCCATACAAGAGTTATCCTGAAGTCGTGTCTGCAAGTTTCATCATTCAGACACAGGATCAACAGGATCCAGGCCAAAATTTGCTGAATTTTACTCGAAAAATCTTCGTGGCGTCGCGTGGGTCTTCACAGCATCCCACGCTGTTCTTCAGTCAGCGTCACCTGTATGTTTCTGCTGTTGTTCAGCTCAGCACGGCTACTCTAGCAAGTCAGAGGTGAGTTGTGTGGTGCTCTGCGTCCAGTGTGGTTGATTCTCCAAGTGCGTATGTGAGGTGAGGAGGAAGCGGACGGATCCTCCCACGCCATCCACCACCCACGCTCATCTCACACCACCATCCACCACCCACGCTCATCTCACACCACCATCCACCACCCACGCTCATCTCACACCACCATCCACCACCCACGCTCATCTCACACCACCATCCACCACCCACGCTCATCTCACACCACCATCCACCACCCACGCTCATCTCACACCACCATCCACCACCCACGCTCATCTCCACCACCATCCACCACCCACGCTCATCTCACACCACCATACACCACCCACGCTCATCTCACACCACCATCCACCACCCACGCTCATCTCACACCCCATCCACCACCCACGCTCATCTCACACCACCATCCACCACCCACGCTCATCTCACACCACCATCCACCACCCACGCTCATCTCACACCACCATCCACCACCCACGCTCATCTCACACCACCATACACCACCCACGCTCATCTCACACCACCATCCACCACCCACGCTCATCTCACACCACCATCCACCACCCACGCTCATCTCACACCACCATCCACCACCCACGCTCATCTCACACCACCATACACCACCCACGCTCATCTCACACCACCATCCACCACCCACGCTCATCTCACACCACCATCCACCACCCACGCTCATCTCACACCACCATCCACCACCCACGCTCATCTCACACCACCATACACCACTACGCTCTCACTCCCTCTCTGCTGTTGTGAATTCTGTGTGACTTCTTTGCCAGAGCTGTGTATCCGAGTGCCCGAGGTCACTCGAAGCCACGTAGATCAAATAGCCACATGTGGATAAGGCCACGTGGATCTACAAGCCATGTGGAGTGAGCCATGTGAGTTATCAAGCTAAATGTCCAAAGCCACATGCTGTTGTCTGCTGCCTGGCATTACCCATGACATCACCATGTTGCCCGCAACACCCCCTAACATCACGATGCTGCCTGATGTCACTCCAGGACGTCACCTCGCGACGTCACCCTAGGATGTCTACGCGACGTCACCTCACGAAGTCACCCCAGGACGTCTGCCTGATGTCACCCTGGACGTTGCCTGACGTCACGACGATGTTACCATGCTGCCTGAAGTCACCTCGCAACATCACCCAGGATTTCTGCCCGACGTCACTTCAGGACGTTGCCTGACGTTACCATGCTGCCTGATGTCACCCCGTCACTATGCTGTCCTGATGTTACCTCACGATATCACCTTACGACATCCCTCATGACATCACGCCTGACATCATCACATGACATCACATCGACAGTATTATAGTTTCACAGTGAGCAATTTGTTGCAGTGTCGAGAGGGTTTTGAGAAGATGTGTCATGTTAATTCCTCTCAGTCAGTGTTCCATTACTAGTACTTTCACAAGTTCGTGAATGCATCTATTGCTAGTGCAAGCCATGCAGTAACCGCATGTGCAGTGCAGGTGTGTGCATTTTTCCGTGTGTCCCGATGTGTGGTCTGAGCCCAGACCAGTGGTAACAGCATTGTGTTACATGTCACATGTTCTGACCGTTGACAACTGACACTAGTCAGTTAAGGCATCAGTTTGCAAGCATCTGAGCCCCCATATACAGAAAGCTCTTATGCTTCCCGCTCGTAGATGCATTGCCTGAGTCGTCCTGCTAAGACTCCTCATTGAGACTCGTTTCACTCCAGCGACAGTACCAGTCGAGAAATATGCTCCTGAGTTGCTTGCCAGAAGTCCTGCCCAGTTTTCCGAGTACTGACGATGCCTCACTCAAGGGCACCAGCAGGTTGTGCCCCAGGTTGAGTGAACCCTGCAGCGACTACTCCACGATGACTGCTTCACCGATCCAGAGTAGACTTTACCCCATTACGTCCCAGCTCAGCCACAGCGATGTCTCCTGTGTTGCAGTATCTATCTAGTCACAGGAAGGCGAGCACTGACGCCCGCCGAGGCTCACTGCCTTAGACCAATATTTAGCACACACCCCTTTTTCTTCCATTCATGTAGGAATATTTTTTGTCCATTTCCACATGTATATATATGTTTTTATTCTGTGTTCTGTGCTCTGTTCCTGAGAGAGACAGATTTTTTTTCATTCAGTCATGGTAGGTGGCCGAGCGATGTATACCCAGCTGGGTTCATATTTCGTGCTATGCTGGTGCTGCCACCTATAGGCCTACCCAGCTTAGCCCGCACCACACTTACCCTGTCTCTTTCAGGCAGCCGAGTTCACTCAGTCAACAGGGTTTACTCTACTCCCAGGCATGGCCCTCCAGGCCTGAGCAACTTAAACACATTACCTGTGTACTAAGAACCCAATAAACCTACACAAGCCTCCGAAGAGCCTTATCATGGACCCCACTTGGACAAAGCACCCACATCAATTGCGATACACTGTGTAAACAACACTGGTTCTCATCACTGTAAACCAATACTATTTCTCATCACGACTACATAAACAACACTGGTTTTCACTACTATGTAAATAACTCTGATTCCCGTCACCAGTGTGTAAACAACACTGGTTCTCATTACCATTGTGTAAGCAATGCTAGTTCTCATCACTGTGTAAACAACTCTGGTTCTCATTACCACCGTGTGAACAACACTGGTTGTCATTACTGTGTAAACAACTGTCATCACAAGCCCATGATGACATTCTTCAGGTCGCTTGTCCTAGCTAGACTGGAATATTGCTGCGCACTAACTAACCGCACCTTTCAAGGCAGGCGAAATTGCTGACCTAGAAAATGTACAGAGAACCTTCACGGCACACCTAATTGTGATAAAACACCTAAATTACTGGGAATGCTTGAAGTTCCTCAACCTGTACTCCCTAGAACGCAGGCAGGAAAGATACATGATCATATACACTTGGAAAATCCTAGAGGGATTAGTACCAAACTTGCACACGAAAATCACTCCCTATGTAACCAAAAGACTCGGCAGCCAACAGTAACAACTTGGTTGACCAGTCCCTGATCCACCTTGAGGCCTGGTCACAGACCGGGCCGCGGGGGCGTTGACCCCCGGAACTCTCTCCAGGTAAGCTCCAGGTAAACTGTGTAAACAGTGGTTGTCATCACCACTATGTAAACAACACTGTTCTCATCACCAATATGTAAACAACTCTGGTTCTCATCACTGTGTGAACAGTAGTTAGCATCACCACTGTGTAAACAACACTGGTTGTCATCACCACTGTGTAAACAACAATGGTTCTCATCACTACTGTGCAAACAACACTGGCTGTCATCACCACTGTGTAAACAACACTGGTTCTCATCACCACTGTGTAAACACAACTTAGGTGACTCTTGTTGCGAAAAAACTTTTGAGAATTAGTTCCTCATACTGGGACACAACTCACATCTGCACTGTAAATTCATTTCAAAATTAGCCAAGAAGAATGTGTGTGTGTGTGTGTGTGTGTGTGTGTGTGTGTGTGTGTGTGTGTGTGTGTGTGTGTGTGTGTGTGTGTGTGTGTGTGTGTGTGAGAGAGAGAGAGTGCGCGTGCATATGTGTGTGTACTCACCTAGTTGTGGTTGCAGGGGTCGATTCACAGCTCCTGGACCCGCCTCTTCACTGGCCGCTACTCGGCCACTCTACCCGCTCCATGAGCTTTATCATACCTCTCCTTGAAGCTATGTATGGATCCTGCCTCCACTACATCACTTCCCAGACTATTCCACTTCCTGACAACTCTGTGACTGAAGAAATACTTCCTAACATCTCTGTGGTTCATCTGAGTCTTCAACTTCCAACTGTGACTGTTTGTTGCCGTGTCCCACCTCGGGAACATTCTGTCTCTGTCCACCTTGTCGATTCAGTATTTTATATGTCGTTATCATATCCTCTCTATCTCTCCTGTCTTCCAGTGTCGTCAGGTCGATTTACCTTAACCTCTCCTTGTAGGACATACCCCTTAGCTCCGGGACTAGTCTTGTTGCAAACCTTTGCACTTTCTCTAGTGTGTGTGTGTGTGTGTGTGTGTGTGTGTGTGTATGTGTGTGTGTGTATGTGTGTGTGTGTTCGCATTCATCAATATGTACACACCTATGTGTTGTTGCAGGGGTCAAGTCATAGCTCCTGTCAAAGCGTCTTTTCTATCGTGTGAGTGGGTGTGTGGGTGGGTTGTCGGGTGTGTGGGAGGGTTTGGGAAGGGGGTGTTTATGTTTCTACTCACCCAGTTGTGGTGAGAGTGAAAACAATAGCTGGCGGCTATTGTTTTCACTCTCTCCTGGCTGCGTGAGCCTTATCATATCTATTCTTAAAGCTATATATGGATCCCGCCTCTACCACCTCACTGTCAAGGTTGTTCAACTTCCTGATCACCCTATGGCTAAACAAGTGTTTCCTAACATCTCTGAGACTAATTTGTAGCCTCGTGTTCCTGAGACCCGTATTTGGAGAAGACACGCCCTGTCCACATCTCAGTTCTTCTAGGTATTGTGTATGTCGTAATCATATGACCACTTCAGTCGTCTAATGTCATCAGGTTAAGGTCTTTTAGCCTCTCGTTGCTCACTTCTTAGCTCCAGGACTAGTCTTGTTGCAAACCTTTGCACTTGTTCCAGCTTCTTGTCATGCTTTATCTGCTGTGGGTTCCATACAGGTGCGCATACTCCAAGCTAAGCCTGACTATGTCGTATACAGTGTCGTCAATTGACTCCTTGTTGTGGTTCCTGAAAGCTAATTTGCCAGTCTAGCGGGAAGTTAGCAGCCTTTGTTGATCATTGTTCTTCCTCGGTTTTCATAGCTTAACATTTGCTGGGATTAAATTCTAGTAGCCATTCGCCAGACCAGTCTTACGGCAGATCCGTTTGTTGTTTTTTCTGATCTGTTTCTGTTTGTGTTCTCATTAGTTTAACATCCGAGAACACGAGTAAATCTAGCTTAATTTCTTCTGACATATCTTTTATGTACACAAGAAACAGTACTGGTCTCGATACTGATCCTTGTGGAACCCCACTCGCAATATTTACCGATCCCTACATCTCCTCCTAGACAATAACGCATTGTTTCATTTCTGTTAATTATTCGGTAATCCAGTGAAGTGCTTTCCCAGTTATTTTTTGCCTCCTCCTCTAGCTTTTGTCACAGTCTCTGGTGAGGTACTGTACAACACGTGTTCTTATAGTTCAAAAAAATATACAGTCAACCCGTTCCCCCGACCCCCGTCCCCCCCCCTCTCTCTCTCTCTCTCTCTCTCTCTTGCCCTACTTTTGCTGACTTATCATAGAAAGCTAGCAGATTTGTTAGAAAGCTTCACCATCTCTAAAGTAATCTTGGTTGTTGTTTATGAATCCGCTCCTTTCCAGGTGTTCCACTTCTCTTCTTCTGGTAATCTCCATAACCTTACAGACTAGGCATGTCAGTGACACTGACCTAAAATTTAAAGCCTCCGGTCTGTTCCCTTCTATAAATATTGGGACTACGTTCGCTGTTTTTCACGTCTCCGGCAGCTACTCAATGTGTACTCACCCATTTTTGGTTGCCGGGATCGAGACATAGCTCCTGGCTTCGCCTCTTCACTGATCGCTACTAGTCCCTCTTTCTCCCTTCTCCATGAGCTTTATCATACCTCGTCTTAAAACTATGAATGGTTTCTGCCTCCACTACATCCCTTGCCGGACTATTCCACTTCCTGACAACTCTATGACTGAAGAAATACTTCCTAACATCCATTTGACTCATTTGAGTCTTCAACTTCCAATTGTGAACCCATGTTTCTGTGCCCCATCTCTGGAACATCCTGTCCCTGTCCACCTTATCTATTCCTCGCAGTATTTTCTATGTCATTAGCATGTCTCCCCTAACCCTCCTGTCCTCCAGTGTCGTGAGAACGATTTCCCTTAAACCTTTTTTTAGTAGGACATTTTCCTTAGCTCTGGACTAACCTTGTTGCAAAGTTTTGCACTTTCTCTAATTTCTTGACATGCTTGACCAGGTGTGGGTTACAAACTGGTGCTGCATATTCCAGTATGGGTCTCAGGTTTGCCAGGCGCCCATATGCTGCAGGGTCATAGGACTGACCCTTGTGGAACCCCACTCGTCACAGGCGCCCACTCTGACACCTCGCCACGTACCATGACTCGCTGCTGTCTTCCTGACATGTATTCCCTGATCCATTGGAGTGCCTTCCCTGTTATCCCTGCCTGGTCCTCCAGCTTTTGCACTACTCTCTTGTGTGGAACTGTGTCAAACGCCTTCTTACAGTCCAAGCAAATGTAATCTACCCACCCCTCTCTCTCTCTTGTCTTACTGCTGTCACCCTGTCATAGAACTCCAGTAGGTTTGTGACACAGGATTTCCCGTCCCTGAAATCGTGTTGGCCGTCGTTGATAAGCTCATTTCTTTCTAGGTGTTCCACCACTCTTCTCCTGATAATCTTCTCCATGACTTTGCATACTATACATGTCAGTGACACTGGTCTGTAGTTTAGTGCTTCATGTCTGTCTCCTTTTTTAAAAATTGGGACTACATTTGCTGTCTTCCATACCTCAGGAAGTCTCCCTGTTTCTATGGATGTGTTGAGTATTGTTGTTAGGGGTACACATAGCGCCTCTGCTTCCTCTCTGAGGACCTATGGAGAGATGTTGTCCGGCCCGATCACCTTTGAGGTATCTAGCTTACTCAGCAGCCTCTTCACTTCTTCCTTGGTTGCATGTATTGTGTCCAACACTTGATGGTGTACCCTACCCCTCCGTCTTTCTGGAGTCCCTTCTGTCTCCTCTGTGAACACTTCTTTGAATCTCATGTTGAGTTCCTCACATACTTTGAGGGTAGGGTAGGGTAGGGTAGGGGACCTGGCAGTGTACTGCAGAGTGTTGGGTGGGGGATTGTGGTTTGTGTTGGGATAGCGTGATTGGTTGTGGGGTTCTGGGGATGGTTCTGTGTGTGCTTGCTCTTGTTGCTCTGCCCTGATCTGGTTGTCCTCTGCTGATTCTGTCCTTGTCTCTCTTCCTAGCTTCTTTGGCTTTTATGTCTTCTCCCTAAGCTGCTGTCATTCTGTTTTTGTTCTGCCTCGGTCTCGGAACACCCTCTTATATTCTGCCCATTCCTTCCACGGTTGAAGGAATCGGCAGATTCCTGTTTCACACTGTTTCTGTCCTGAAAATCAGCTTGATTGGTTATTTTCTCCCCTTCACGTACCCCCCCCCCCCTATTCTCTGAAAATTTACAATCTCGGACATGTCCTCTTCACCTATTTCTGTGATGATGTTCTCAATCTCCTTTTTTTCTGCCTGCCGTCTTTCAGTGAGTGTCCTTCTCTCACTCTCCTGGAGCCCATGAATAAACACTGACTTCGCCTTCTCCTCCCATTGCCTTTCCCTCTGTGACTCTTGTTCCTGTTCGTACATGGCTATTTTCTCCTTTTTTTTTCCTGTAGCTCTTGGTGGCATGGTCGTGCCTCTGCATTTGACCTATCTCCCTCTCCACCTGCACCCAGCTGCTCTCCCCCTTCACTCCTTGGCCCTGCTTGGTAGGTTGATAGGGCCTTAGCATAAGTTATATCTTCTTCCTTTGCGTTGGGCCCCTCATTCAGTAGGGGTGTACTAGCTTCAGATGCTGTGTCTTCTCTGGTCAGTACCCCTGTAACCCACTTCAGCCACTTTACCTCATATTCTAGGGCCCTTATCCTGGCTATTGCAGCTTCGACTTGTGACTCCCAAATCTTCTTCTCCTCCTCCAACCTCTTTTTCAATTTCACATAAAGCTCTGTCTCCATTTTTGCAGAAATCTCTCCATGTTTTCTCTCCCACTCTTGTTTCATCCTTTTGCACTGCTCTTCCATCCATTCTTCCTTACTAGAACCATTCTCCTCTGATCCCTGGGTCCTTTGAGTCCTTACCATTTTTTTTTTTAGGGGTGAGAGAGAAAGGGAGAGGGGAATGAGTGTGAGAGAGAGAAGGGAGAGGGGGAGAGAGAGAGAGAAAAGGGAGAGGGGTAAGAGTGAGAGAGAGAAAAGGGAGAGGTAGATGGGAAAGAGAGAGAAAAGGAAGAGGGGAAAGAGTGAGAGAGAGAGAGAAGGGAGAGGGGAGAGAGTGAGAGAGAAGGAAAGGTAGAGGGAAAAGAGAGATAGATTTAGAGAGAGAGATAGAGAGAGAGAGAGAGAGAGAGAGAGAGAGAGAGAGAGAGAGAGAGAGAG
Organism: Cherax destructor; assembly: GCA_009830355.1. NCBI lineage: Eukaryota > Metazoa > Arthropoda > Malacostraca > Decapoda > Parastacidae > Cherax > Cherax destructor. The sequence goes on along the minus strand of WNWK01004247.1, from coordinate 118,959 downwards.
AGAGAGAGAGAGAGAAGGGAGAGAGTGGGAAACCTTGAGGAGGGGGAGACCGTGAGGGGGAGAGACCGTTTGCTTGTGTGTGTGTGTATGGGATTGAGAGAGAGGGAGAGAGGATGTGCCAGGTCAGCTTTCAGAAGGTGTGAAACCTTGTTAGTTAGTTACCATTTTGTCCTTGTACTCACCTAGTTGTACTCACCTAGTTGTGGTTGCAGGGGTCGAGACATAGCTCGCGCATCTATGTTTGTGTGCCCAGAAATATTCCTCACTTCTATGTATCAATATTTCTAATAAAATACTTATAATAATACTAGTAAATCTAATAATTATAATACTAATGCTGCAAATATTAATACTCAGCTTCTACAAGGGCCTGAACATGAGAGAAAGTGATAGATGGTAGGTGGGAGTGTAAGAGGAGGGAAGAGAGAAGGAGGGGATAGAGTGGTGGTGTGAGGAATAGGAGTGAGGAAGGAGAGAGAGAGAGGAAGAGAGGAAGAGAGGGAGAGAGAAGAGAGAGGAAGGAGAGGATAGAGAGAGGGAGAGGGAAGAGAGAGAGGAGAGAGAGGAGAGAGGAGAGAGAGAGAGAGGGAGAGAGAGAGAGAGAGAGAGAGAGAGAGAGAGAGAGAGAGAGAGAGAGAGAGAGAGAATGTGATAAGATGGTTGATGGGAGTGTAAGAGGGAGGGGAGAGGGATGAAGGGGGATAGAGTAGTGGTGTAAGGGAGTGGGAGGGCAAGTGAGGAGGAGAGTAAGAGATATAAGGAGGGAGAGAGAGATAGAAATACGGAGACAGAGAGAGAGATAGAAAGAGGGAGATAGAGGTAGAAAGAGGGAGATAGAGGTAGAAAGAGGGAGAGAGATAGAGGGAGAGGAAATAGGGAGTGGGGGTGTAGGGGCAGGGGGGTGTAGCGGTCAGTTTCTACAGCCTTCTAGCTGTTTGTGTATGTGTCTGCATATGCACACTCATGTGCTCACCTAATTGTGGTTGCAGGGGTCGAGACTCAGCTCCTGGCCCCTGGTGCGTGTGTGTGTGTACTTGTCCACGCTACCTTGATTTAAATAAAATAATTCACGCTATCTGACTTGCTGGGTTATCCTAGGTTCTCTACACGTATGCTGCTGTGTGAGAACCTATCACTGTACTCGTGTATACCTGAATAACTTTACTTACTGAATAAACAATGTTAGTGTATTTTACTGACCTTAACCCCTACGTGCGCACTCATGTGCCTCTTGCCCCTCACTTAAACCTCCCCAGTTCCTCTCCTCTACTAAGTGTTAATTGCTCTAGGTATGAGCTGTCGTCTGGCTCCCTCCTGCACGATGCTTCACGATTTGGCTCCTGCTTCCTCTTCTGTTTCTTCGTCACTATATTCCCTGAATAAACTGTACACTACCTCGTCTATCCTTATCTCATTAACTCCCTGGATTGGGTCGCACTTATTCTGGATTGAATTTTGGTATTGGGATGTGGCAATACTACCTCACCCTCACTAGGCCTACGGGCTTCCCCTCTCTCTCGTGGAACTGATTTCAATTTCTTTTATGTATCTGTGACCTTCACCTCCTTTTTCTGATTGGAGACAGTTCGTGTATCACATCTCAGGTTGTTCACTGACACTGTCAACTTCCGGCAATCCTGGTAATGGCTTTTTTTGGGTCAAAAACTACTAAAGATTCGCAAGCGCAAACGATCCTGTTACTCCCGAGCGTGTGTGTGTGTGTGTGTACTCACCTAATTGTGGTTGCAGGGGTCGAGACTCATCTCCTGGCCCTGTGTGTGTGTGTACTCACCTATTTGTACTCACCTATTTGTGGTTGCAGGGGTCGAGTCATAGCTCCTGGCCCCGCCTCTTCACTGATTGCTACTAGGTCCTCTCTCTCCCTGCTCCATGAGATTTATCAAACCTAGTCTTAAAACTATGTATGGTTCCTGCCTCCACTATGTCGCTTTCCAAGCTATTCCACTTCCTGACAACTCTATGACTGAAGAAATACTTCCTAACATCCCTTTGACTCATAGGAGTCTTCAACTTCCAATTGTGACCCCTTGTTTCTGTGTCCCCTCTCTGGAACATCTTGTCTCTGTCCACCTTATCTATTCCTCGCAGTATTTTATATGTCGTTATCATGTCTCCCCTAACCCTCATGTCCTCTAGTGTCGTCAGGCCGATTTCCCTTAACCTTTCTTCGTAGGACAATCCCCTTAGCTCTGGGACTAGTCTTGTTGCAAACCTTTGCAATTTCTCTAATTTCTTGACGTGCTTGACCAGGTGTGGGTTCCAAACTGGTGCTGCATACTCCAGTATGGGCCTGACGTATATGGTATACAGAGTCTTGAATGATTCCTTGGTGAGGTATTGGAACGCTATTCTTAGGTTTGCCAGCCGCCCGTATGCTGCAGCAGTTATCTGATTGATGTGTGCCTCAGGAGATGTGCTCGGTATTATACTCACCCCAAGATCTTTTCTTTGAGTGAGGTTTGCAGTCTTTGGCCACCTAGACTATACTCTGTCTGCGGTCTTCTTTGCCCTTCCCCGATATTCATGACTTTACATTTGGCAGGGTTAAATTCAAGGAGCCAGTTACTGGACCAGGCTTGCAGCCTGTCCAGGTCTCTTTGTAGTCCTGCCTGATCCTCGACTGATTTGATTCTTCTCATTAACTTCACATCATCTGCAAACAGGGACACTTCTGAGTCTATCCCTTCCGTTATGTCATTCACATATACCAAAAACAGTACAGGTCCTAGGACTGACCCTTGTGGAACTCCACTCGTCACAGGTGCCCACTCTGACATCTCGTCACGTACCATGACTCGTTGTTGCCTCCCTGTCAGATATTCTCTGATCCATTGCAGTGCTTTTCCTGTTACGTGTGCCTGATCCTCTAGCTTTTGCATTAATCTCTTGTGAGGAACTGTGTCGAACGCCTTCTTGCAGTCCAAAAAAATGCAGTCTATCCACCCCTCTCTCTCGTGTCTTACTTCTGTTACCTTGTCATAAAACTCCAGTGTGTGTGTGTGTGTGTGTGTGTGTACTCACCTATTTGTGGTTACAGGGGTCGATTCATAGCTCCTGGCCCCGCCTCTTCACTGATTGCTACTAGAAAAATTAATCTGCCCAGACCCGGGATCGAACCGGGGACCTTTATGTAACTGGTGTGTGTGTGTGTGTGTGTATGTGTGTGTTTGTGTGTGTGTGTGTGTGTGTGCGTGCGTGTTTTTACTCGCGTAACTCCCCTAATTGTGGTTCAAGGTGTCAAGTCATAGCTTCTGGCCCCTGTGTGTGTGTGTGTGTACTCACCTAGTTGTGGTTGCAGGGGTCGAGTCATAGCTCCTGGCTGTGTGTGTCTGTGTGTGCGTGCGTGCGTGCATGCTTGTACTCACCTGTTTGTGGCTGCAGGGGTCGAGACTCAGCAGTGGCGTGCGTGTATCTGCCTGTCTGTTTGTTTGTTTAACAGCATAACTCAGTAACCATTTTTGTAATCCTTGTTTTAGAATTTAAGGTTTAAAGGAAGATAGAATATGGGAGAGGGAGGCGGACCAACCGTTGAGGGAAGTGGTGGAAATACGAGTGGGAGGGGAGGAGGAGGGGGATGGTGGGATGGCAGTGGGGCATTTTGGGGTGGAGGATGGCTGGGAGGGGTATTAAAGGTGGGGAGGGAGGGAGGGAGGGGTATGGGTGGAAGGGGAAAAACCTGCCCCGGGCCTTCACCTGCCCGGCGTCAATATTTGAGACCTTCACCCGCCCTTTACGCCACGGTGCCACACCCGTCCCCTGAACCCCGCCCACACCACAGCCTGCCCATCCTCTCAGCCCACAGCCTGCTCACCCTCCCAATCCACAGCCAACCCACTCTCAGAACCCACAGTCTACCCTCCCTCAACCAACATTCCGATTCACAATTGTCCTCAAAGATTTGTTAACTTATACCATGAATTAAGGAAAGATCCTAAACTTCACCTTACGAAAGCAGACAAAGCAAATGCAATAATAATTATGGGCAAAGTAGATTATAGGGGCAAAATAATATATTATTACAAGACAGAGGAACTGACGTGCCCATTAAGGAAGGTGCACGAGGGGATTTCTGCTTACATTTTTCAAGCAGGTGACTAAAGGGGAACTATTTGCATCTTCTGGAAGGTAGTTCCAAACTTTGGGGCCCTTTACTTGCTTGGAGTTTCTAGGTAAGTTGAGTCGAACACCTGGTATAACAAAGATATACACATATCTTGTATGGTATCTGTGTTCTGATGCAAGTCTCACGGGAGAGTCGGAACACCGAGCTCAAGCAATAGGTGTGAATGTGTTTTAAGTGACGTAAATCAAGATTTTTGGACAGCGGAGGTGTGTGTGTTGTCTGAGACCTGACATAGTGACTATTCTAACAGTTCACAGTGAAAGGTGAGCAGAGACAGCTGGTGTTTCCCCTGGGGGCAGTGTAAGGTGAAAAGAGGCAGCTGGTGTTCTCCTGGGGGCAGTGTAAGGTGAACAGAGGCAGCTGGTGTTTCATTGGTGGGAGTGTAAGGTGAGCAGAGGCAGCTGGTGTTCAACTGGTGACAGTGTAAGGTTAACAGAGGCAGCTGGTGTTTCACTGGTGACAGTGTAAGGTGAAAAGAGGCAGCTGGTGTTCCATTGGTGAGAGTGTAAGGTGAGCAGAGGCAGCTGGTGTTCAACTGGTGACAGTGTAAGGTTAACAGAGGCAGCTGGTGTTTCATTGGTGACAGTGTAAGGTGAAAAGAGGCAGCTGGTGTTCAACTGGTGACAGTGTAAGGTTAACAGAGCCAGCTGTTGTTTCACTGGTGGGAGAGTAAGGTGAGCAGAGGCAGCTGGTGTTCCACTGGTGGGAGTGTAAGGTGAGCAGAGGCAGCTGGTGTACCACTGGTGACGTAAGGTGAGAAGAGGCAGCAGGTGTTCCACTGGTGACATTGTAGGGTGAGCTGAGGCAGCTGGTGTTCCACTGGTGGTCCACTGGTGACAGTGTAAGGTGAGCAGAGGCAGCTGGTGTTCCACTTGTGACAGTGTAAGGTGAGCAGAGGCAGCTGGTGTTCCACTTGTGACAGTGTAAGGTGAGCAGAGGCCGCTGGTGTTCCACTGGTGGGATAGTAAGGTGAGCAGAGGCAGCTGGTGTTCCACTGGTGACGTAAGATGAGCAGAGGCATCTGGAGTTCCACTGGTGACAGTGTAATGTGAACAGAGGCAGCTGCTGATTCACTGGTGGGAGAGTAAGGTGAGCAGAGGCAGCTGGTGTTCCACTGGTGATGTAAGGTGAGCAGAGACAGGTGGTGTTCCACTGGTGGCAGTGTAAGGTGAACAGAGGCAGCTGGTGTTCCACTGGTGACAGTGTAAGGTGAGATGAGGCAGCATGTGTTCCACTGGTGACAGTGTAAGGTGAGAAGAGGCAGCTGTACCACTGGTGACAGTGTAAGGTGAGCATAGGAAGTTTGTGTTCCACTGGCGACAGTGTAAGGTGAACAGAGGCAGCTGGTGTTCCACTGGTGTGAGAGTAAGGTTAACAGAGGCACCTGGTGTTCCACTGGTGACAGTGTAAGGTGAAAAGAGGAAGCTGGTGTTAAAGTGCAGGGAGAGTAAGGTTAGCAGAGGCAGCTGGTGTTCCACTGATAACAGTATAAGGTGAACAGAGGCAGCTGGTGTTCCCTTGGTGACAGTGTAAGGAGAGCATACGCAGCTGGTGTTCCACTGGTGGGAGAGTAATGTGAGCAGAGGCACCTAGTGTTCCACTGGTGACAGTGGAAGGTGAGCAGAGGCAGCTGGTGTTCCCCTGGTGGAAGTGTAAGGTTAACACAGGCAGCTGGTGTTCAACTGGTGACAGTGGAAGGTGAGCAGAGGCAGCTGGTGTTCCACTGGCGACGGTGTAAGGTGCGCAGAGGCAGCTGGTGTTAAACTGGTGACAGTGTAAGGTGAGGAGAGGCAGCTGGTGTTCCACTGGTGTGAGAGTAAGGTGAGTAGAGGCACTTGGTGTTCCACTGGTGACAGTGTAAAGTGAAAAGAGGCAGCTGGTGTTTAACTGGTGGGAGAGAAAGGTGAGCAGAGGCAGCTGGTGTTCCACTGGTGACAGTGTAAGGTGAACAGAGGCAGCTGGTGTTCCCTTGGTGGCAGTGTAAGGTGAGCAGACGCAGCTGGTGTTCCACTGGTGGGAGAGTAAGGTGAGCATAGGCACCTGGTGTTCCACTGGTGACAGTGGAAGGTGAGCAGATGCAGCTGTTGTTCCCCTGGTGGAAATGTAAGGTGAACACAGGCAGCTGGTGTTCAACTGGTGACGGTGTAAGGTGAGGAGAGGCAGCTGGTGTTCCCCTGGCAGCAGTGTAAGGTGAGCAGACGCAGCTGGTGTTCCACTTGTGTGAGAGTAAAGTGAGCAGAGACAGCTGGTGTTCCACTGGTGAGAGTGTAAGGTGAGCAGAGGCAGCTGGTGTTCCACTGGTGACAGTGTAAGGTGAGCAGGGCCAGTTGGTGTTCCACTGGTGACATTGTAAGGTGAGCAGAGGCAGCTGGTGTTCCACTGGTGACAGTGTAAGGTGGGCAGAGACAGCTGGTGTTCCACTGATGACAGTGTAAGATGAGCAGAGGCAGCTGGTGTTCCACTGGTGTGAGAGTAAGGTGAGCAGAGGCAGCTGGTGTTCTACTGGTGACAGTTTAGGGTGAACAGAGGCAGCTGGTGTTTCACTGGTGGGAGAGTAAGGTGAGCAGAGGCAGCTGGTGTTCTACTGGTGAGTGTAAGGTGAGCAGAGGCAGCTGGTGTTCCACTGATGGGAGAGTAAGGTGAGCAGAGGCAGCTGATGATGCACTGGTTACTGTGAAAAGGTGAGCAGAGGCAGCTGGTGTTCCACTGGTGTGAGAGTAAGGTGAACACAGGCAGCTAGTGTTCCACTGGAGGCAATATAAGATGAGCAGAGGCAGCTGGTGTTCCACTGGTGTGAGAGTAAGGTGAGCAGAGGCAGCTGGTGTTCCACTGTTGTGAGAGTAAGGTGAACACAGGCAGCTAGTGTTCCACTGGAGGCAATATAAGGTGAGCAGAGGCAGCTGGTGTTCCACTGGTGTGAGAGTAAGGTGCACACAGGCAGCTAGTGTTTCACTGGAGGCAATATAAGGTGAGCAGAGGCAGCTGGTGTTCCACTGGTGTGAGAGTAAGGTGAACACAGGCAGCTAGTGTTCCACTGGAGGCAATATAATGTGAGCAGAGGCAGCTGGTGTTCCACTGGAGGTAATATAATGTGAGCAGAGGCAGCTGGTGTTCCACTGGAGGCAGTATAAGGTGAGCAGAGGCAGCTGGTGTTCCACTGGAGGCAGTATAAGTTGAGCAGAGGCAGCTGGTGTTCCACTGGAGGCAGTATAAGGTGAGCAGAGGCAGTTGGCAGTGATAATAGTTTTCCACTCAGCCTCTTCGAACTGATCGCTCAACTGCTGTTTCTTGACTTTCGTTTTTTTTTTACTTTTCAGTTATGTCCATTAACAAAGTTCCTTTTCAATTTCGAAAAAAAATTATTGCAGTTCGAAAATACAGTTTTCTGCTTCTCTGCATACGATAAGGCAACTACCGTAACACGAAATTCTTTAGCAAGTGGATTGGGTGCCATGGTTCTATTAAATGGATTTCTTACGCTCCGGATAGAGAGAAATAGTTTTAAATACCGACAGGATGGATAGAAGGATAGATCGTTTATTGACAACGTTTCGCCGACACAATAGGCGAAACGATCTGGAGGGGAGCGAGACGCTGTCAATAAAGTTTTGCGTTAATAATACTGATTTTGTGTCTATATCCTTCTGATGCTTCCGTGACGTCACACCCGAAGTTTTCCTCTTGAAGGGGTTGCTGAAGAAATATTTTTTTTTTTTCCAATTACCAGTTGTTGATATTAAAATACTTCGTCTTAAAAAAAAGTGATAACACTGGGAAAGTCACACCGGATATGTTGACCAATACGTGAAATGAACTGGAGTATAGCTATAATATGTTACTGGCCACTAGAGGTGCACATGTTTATGTTGCATAATTTAGACAGCCATGAAGCTCTTTATAAACTTTATTAGTTCAGTTGTCACATGCAGAAAACTGAAAGTTTTATGTCTGTTTTCGTTTCCTCGTAAAAAAAAGAAGGCTGAAAATGTCTTTTTTGCACTCAATGTATTATGTAAAGATATTTTAACTAGCAAGTTCAATCTCTCATAAAAACAGACATTTCCTTTCCAGTCAAAGCAAGCAAGAATTAAGACTCTTCCCCTGAGACCATATATAGGTGAGGACACACTAAAAGGCTGAGGTTATTCCATAATGTAAGGAGTAGAGGTAAAATTTCAGCTCTTAAGTCACTGGTAAATGGCAAATATGGTAGAGAATAAAAGTAAAATAGATGAAATTAGGGAAAGGACGGGCGAAACATCAGATCAAGTGAAGTACTCAGTAGCACAAAAACAAAAAGATTATCACTCCAGATAAATAACAGTCAAAATTAATAACTGACTAGTACGAGAAGAATAAAAATGTCTTAAACACCATTAACTCAGACACAGTGGCTGTGGCTGAGTCAGAACCATCCATCTCAGCCCAAAATCAGCAGCCAAGAGGTTTTGATGTTATGGTTGTCATAAAATAAAGAGACTAAGGAAAATAATGATGATAGAATCTGGGAACACCAGTCCGTGGAAGTCAGAAGAAAGAGATGGTAGAGATGCTCAAAAATCTCGTGAGGGAAAATGAGCCATGAAGAAATTGGACTTAATATGAAGGTAATGATTTGTGGATTGATATTAAAACCTTGAAATTCGAGGATACTGCAGAAAAGGGAGAAAGGGGGATCTGAGAAAGGATACAGATATCATGGAAATGATACCAACTGAAACAGGAATCGAATAGAAATCGTGTTTGGCGCGTAGCCGCCATAACTACCTATCCAGTCCTCTGTATGTAGTATGCTGAGTTCTTTGACCGAAACTCAGATATGATATACAGGGCAGAGTTTACCAGGGCCCAGGGTGATTCATGCTACCTCTCCCTTCCTCGCGCTCTCCTTGCAGGGATAGCGAGGGGCTGCACACCTTTCTCAACAAACTTTGCATGAGCCCACAAATAAGTACACTGCAAGCCTAAGAGCGTGTTTATTCAACTATGCTTTGCTACAAAACCAGAAGTTACAGTAATGGTTTATAAAACATTTCCGAAGGACTCGAAGTACAAAGTGCACTGATACCAAGATCAAACGGGGGTTAAGTGTGAAAATAAGTGAGGGAGAGGAGGAAGGAAGAACAATGGACAAATGAGGAGGGCGATCAATTACATCCAGCAGGGAAGTAACTAGAGATGATAGGCTGAAGTCCGCTCGCAGCTAATAACCTGCTCACTCCGCAAGTAGCATGGATACAATTAATGCTCAGTCTCACTCTTGACCTTCCACACATTCTTCTATCAATAGACAATCCAAGCACCAGCCTTTTCAAATACCTAGATAGAAGCAATCAAAACTCTCTAAGTTCCGAGCCACCGACTATATCCCTTCTAAACCCCTATCCTTCCCAAAAGCAAATATATATAACTCTTTTTGTCCAGTTCCCTTGTAAAAATTCCCTCAAAGGTTTACATATGGTGTACAAATTTTGATGACATCAGGATGGGCAGATGTGACAGGCAGAGCTCTCTCTATCTCTCTTTCTCGCTCTCTCGCTCTCTCTCTCTCTCTCTCTCTCTCTCTCTCTCTCTCTCTCTCTCTCTCTCTCTCTCTCTCTCTCTCTCTCTCTCTCTCTCTCTCTCTATATATATATATATATATATATATATATATATATATATATATATATATATATAGAGTAAATTCATTGCCATATTGCACATATTTGCTTTGTTATATATATATATATATATATATATATATATATATATATATATATATATATATATATATATATATATATATACAGTGGTACCTCGGTATACGTCCGCTTTGGAATAAGTCCAACTTGGTATACGTCCTGTTTGGACGCAAAAATTTTTGCTTGGTATACGACCTTTGTTTGGAATACGACTCGCGTGCTAGAACTTGTATGGGTTAAAATGAGTCACGACACCGCGCGCTACCCTTGTTTACCTCTCTCGATGTGGAGGAGTTAGTGGAGGGGCACAGGGAAGAGCTGACCAATGAGGAGCTGCAGGAACTTTAGAAGGAGGAGCACAAGACTAAGATGGACGCACTCTCTTCAGGCTCGGAAGAGGAGATAGAGGAAGCCACTACTTCATTAATCAAGGAAATCTTTGCCAAATGGATGGACGTCAAAAACTTTGCAGAGAAGTACCACCTCAACAAAGCCCAAACAAGCCGTAATAGCATTTCTAGAATGACCAGACAATGTCACATTTCCGAAACATCCTGAGGAGAAGGCAGAAGCAAAGTTGTTTGGACAGATTTTTAGTAAAAGTCAAACCTGGTGAGCTTCAGCCAGGTCTAAATAAGAAAAAAAGACAGTAAAGAAAAAGGAACTGTCCTTCCAAACAATAACATTTCCTCCTCCTCCCTTCTCAGCACTATCCTAGTAGGCACTCGACTCTTTTCAGCAAAGTAAAGTGAGGTTAAATTTGCATATATTTCATCTGATTCTTTTGAATTTATGTATGAATTTTAGTATTAAACAGTGTTTAAATTACATATTTTAATATTAAGCAGTGTTTAAATTACATATTTTAGTATTAAGCAGTGTTTAAATTACATATTTTAGTATTAAGCAGTGTTTAAATTACATATTTTAGTATTAAGCAGTGTTTAAATTATTTTATACAACCCCATCAATGTATAATATGCCAATAACAATAGGATTTTTTTTCATGGGAACGGATTAATCGATTTCCCTATATTCCTTATGGGAATATTCGTTTGGTATACGTCCTGTTTGGTATAAATCCAAGGTCCTGGAACGGATTAAGGACTTATACCGAGGTACCACTGTATATATATATATCAGTTCTGTGGCCAACACTGCTCCTCATATACATCAATGGCATAAATACATAATAGGAATAAAATCCAGAGAAAACATGTAAAGCTTGCAAGAGGATCTAGGTAAAGTACGGAAATGATCAGATAAATTACTGCTGGATATTAAGTACGATGTGCAGACTCCCAAATCCTGTCAGCGGTCATCTTAAACCTAATCCCACATTTTCTCTTCAAGTGAAAAAAAAAAAAATCATTTAGAGAACTGGCATGGGAACATGAAATCGTCCGGTGTGTTTGTTGTTGGTCAAACTCTGGAAAAATTAATCACAAATACGAGCAACAGCCGCTGGGTTAATTACTCCTTTGTGCCCTGAATGAAACTTAGAGAAGAGAGCCCATATATGTATGAGAAGGAGGTGGGGCTAGGAGTAGTAGAACGAGAGGAGGAGTAGTATATAAAAAAAAAAAATTATAAGATATCTTGAAACGAAAATGTAGTTTTAAATGTTGAGTTTATTTTCAGCCAAATTGTTTATAAAGTAATCCAGGACATCTTTATTATTTTAATAGAATGAAACAGAGGAAATAGCTAGCTTGACTTGATTCTGGTAAACAAGGAATCCCCGATGTAAATAATCTTGAGGTCAATTAAGAACTTGAAAAAAGTGATCATAAATCACTAAATTTTAACAACTCATGGAAAAACATTAGTAACGATAACAAAGTTAGTCTCGAGTATTTTACTCTGATGATCTTTTTGAGTTTAGGGAGTACCTGGTTAACGTAGACCCTGTAACATGATTGAGGATTATCTTAAGGAGGCTTAACAGTAGTTGGTGGGGAGGGTTGCCAGTATGACATTTTTAAGAACTTTGTACAAGCTGGCCAAACAACATATAATATCACCAACAACCAAACATGACCCTAAATGGATTATCAAAGATTAAGTCATCTCTTGGCTAAAAAGAAAAATTAACAAGTAAAGCAAATGAAGAAAATTTTGCATAAAAAAAGGGATAAGAAAAGTCGAGACAATTTATGAAGTTAAAGGTGTGAAAGAACCAGAAATCAACCAAATGTTATTTTTTCAGGATCTGGTTTACATATGTTTCCAGGGTTGTTATCCTCTCGCAGTTCCTTCTTTAGCAGTTCTCTTTAGCCAATCAATCTCTTCAATTAACTCTAGTGGATGTGGTACAAAATACCAAGTAAAAAGTGGATGCAATGGAGAAAGGAAAACATAACATATGATAGGTGGGAAGGCATGGGAGGAAAAGAAACCTCATTGTTTTTGTCTTGGAAAACAGGGTGTGGCTGCAAAATGAAGAATTGAAGGGCAATAGAGAACGATGCTCATTAGAAATGGCGCGAACGTGAAATAATGATAAAATTTATTGATTGGACTATTTGGAAGAGACAGAAGATGCCCACTAAAACATTTGACGCAGTCTTCATCAAAGAGAAAAGAACAGAGCAAGAAAGACAGGAGAGGGAGAGGAATACTCACTCTAAGAGTAACACACTAAGAATACACGCAGAATAATCCTTTAATAGTGATGCACAGTGATCAGAGTGTGGTAATCTTATGTTGATAATGTAACCAGTAAAAGTAGAGAGATTGAAGGTACGATATTAGAATATCAACTAGACTTCACAACACTTAAAAAGACGAGACTCACAGGAGTAATAGCAAGATAAATTTTCCTAAATTTGTATCCCATGATAAGATCGGATAGAAAAACCAGAGGAGGAGGAGGAGGAGGGGGAGGAGGAGAAGGAGAAGGAGGGGGAAGAGGAACAAGAAGACGAAGAAGAGGATGAAAATGAGGAGGATCAGGATGACAATAAGGAGATCTCATAAGGAATCATAGCAGTCCAACTAGTTGAAGAATTAGACTTTTGCAACATTTGGGAACCTGTATTGTGGAAACGTTTTGCCAACAAGTGTCTTCCTTAGTCTGGTACAGAGATGAATTGTGGAATACAAGGTGTGTGAGGTAATCACTTCCTCAATTGATGTGTTCACTTCAAGACTGACGGACTGATTACCTCACACTCCTTTTCATCTTCCACCATTCATCTCTGGACCGGACTGAGAAAAAACATTTTTTGGCGAAATGTTTCTAAAATGAAGATTCCCAAATGTTGCAAAAATGTTAAATTCTTCAGTTTGTCGGCTCCCTAAATCATCTAAATCATGAGTACAAGTACAAGCCACAGTTAAAACAAAAGTAATGCGGAAGACCTATAGAGCACAAAAGAAAATAGAAGAAAACAGGGAACCAAGCAAAGGAGTTAGGAGCAATTATGTAATAACAGGTAGAAAAGTCGAGAGACTATTAGATAATAACATACCAGAGAAAGATGAAACAAAACTGATACTACTTCCTAGCCACATAAATTAACTGAAAGATCGAGCGACAACACTGAAGAAGGAAGGAGGACCACTCAGAGTTGACCACAGATATGTGGAGAATTAAGCAGAAATTTCAGAGAATTGTTCACAGAGGAATAAGAAATAATGCTAGGTACCATAGAAAAAATAAATCAACTTGCACTAGAAAATATGTAAAGGAGGAAGTGAAAATAAATACTAATAGGATATTTAATTGTTTTTTCAATTAGCCCTGACAACATATTCCAGTGGTAATAAGGGAAGGATCAGAACCACTGAGTCAATAACAAAGATTTTCAACAAATGGTTAGAGATGAGACAACCACTTGGATAGCTGGAAACTGGCTAATATTGTCCCCATAACTTGAGGGGGACAAAGTATAGGCCCGTATCACTGACGTGCCTACTATCCAAAGTAATAGAGAAGATTGTCAGGAGCACGATATTGAATTACTTAAAAAATATCAACATGGACTCAGACATGGAGAAGACTTCTATACATATCTACAAGATTTCTATAACAGTGTTACTGAGATTTGAAAAAAAAAAAATATGAATTTGCAGAATACATCATACTGGACCTTGAGCAAGCAATTGACACTGTTGCAGCAAACGCTAGAAGAGCAAGCATTGATAAAAGAAAAGATCATCCAGTGGATCAAAGAATACCCGAAAGACAGAAGACCAGAAAGTTAATGACATACCAAACAGAATTGAATCCTGTGTGTGGCTGTATGAAGATGCTGTGAAATTATTAAGAAGAATGCAATCAAAAAAGGACAGTGAGGGCGCTACAGGAAGATTTAGAAAATTAATGGGAGTATTCAAACAAGAGACTGCTGGATTTCAGTCCAAATAAGTGCAAGATCACGAATATTATTTGAAGGAGAAAAGAGACCGGAGGCGGAGTACAGAGTGGAATACTTATTATTATTATTATTATTATTATTATTATTATTATTATTATTATTATTATTATTATTATTATATATTATTATTATTATTATTATTATTATTATTATTATTATTATTATTATTATTATTATTATTATTATTAGTATTATTATTATTATTATTATTATATTATTATTATTATTACTATTATATTATTATTATTATTACTATTATATTATTATTATTATTATTATTATTATATTATTATTATTATTATTATTATTATTATTATTATTATTATTATTATTATTAGTATTATTATTATTATTATTATTATATTATTATTATTATTATTATTATTATTATTATTATTATTATTATTATTATTATTATTATTATTATTTTTATTATTATTTATTATTAACACATCAGCAGATTCCCACCAAGGCAGGGTGGTCCGAAAAAGAAAAACTTTCATCATCATTCACTCCATCACTGTCTTGCCAGATGGGTGCTTTACACTACAGTTATAAATCTGCAACATTAACACCCCTCATTCAGAGTGCAGACACTGTACTTCCCATCTCCAGGACTCAATTCCAGCCTGCCGGCTTCCCAGAATCCCTTCATAAATGTTACTTTGCTCACACTCCAACAGCACGTCAAGTATTAAAAACCATTTGTCTCCATTCACTCCTATCAAATACGCTCACGCATGCTTGCTGGAAATCCAAGCCCCTCGCACACAAAACCTCCTTTACTCCCTCCCTCCAACCTTTCCTAAGCCAACCCCTACACCGCCTTCCCTCCACTACATATTTATACACTCTCGAAGTCATTCTATTTCGTTCCATTCTCTCTACATGTCCGAACCACCGCAACAGCCCTCTGGATAATAGTTTTGGTAATCCCGCACCTCCTCCTAATTTCCAAACTCCGAATTCTCTGCATTATATTCACACCACACATTGACCTCAGACATGACATCTCCACTGCCTCCAGCCTTCTCCTCGTTGCAACATTCATCACCCATGCTTCACACCCATATAAGAGTGTTGGTATAACTATACTCTCATACACTCCCCTCTTTACTTCCATGGACAAAGTTCTTTGTCTCCACAGACTCCGAAGTGCACCACTCACCCTTTTCCCCTCATCAATTCTATGATTCACCTCATCCTTAATAGACCCATCTGCTGACACGTCCACTCCTAAATATCTGAATACATTCACCTCCTCCATACTCTCTCCCTCCAATCTGATATCCAATCTTTCGTCACCTAATATTTTTGTTATCCTCATCACCTTACTCTTTCCTATATTCACTTTCAATTTTCTTCTTTTACATACCCTACCAAATTCATCCACCAACCTCTGCAACTTTTCTTCAGAATCTCCCAAAAGCACAGTGTCATCAGCAAAAAAGAACTGTGACAACTCCCACTTTGTATTTGATTCTTTATCTTTTAACCCCACAAGACCCTCGCATTCACTTCTCTTACAACCCCATCTATAAATATATTGAACAATTATTATTATTTGTAAAGTGCTGAATGCGTGTGGGTCAGTCAGCGCTGAGTAATCATACAGAAACTCAACTCTCATAACAAAGCTTTCCAACTGTGAGTGTTTTCCTGTTATCTCTTTTCCCATTTTTTCATTTATATAAGAAATCTTTCATGCATTGTGATAATTTACTTTTTGAACATATTTTCTTTGAGATTGCCAAATTAATCTTTCGTTTAGAGATAAATAAATATAAACTGTCCATTCCTTTTTCTCAACATTTTAAATCTTTATTTATTATACAAAGTACTAGACTTGCATAACTTCCTGAATGATGGAACTAATGAGCAATTGTCAGGAAATCTGGCAGGTGATAAATTATAGGAATCTGGAGTAAACATTAAACCCAACATATCGCTGAGTGTGAGCACATATTAAGAATGACTTAGGCAACTTTTACCCGGCTTGTAAATTTCAGAATAGCCTTTGAGAAATCCAACAAAGCATCTTTGTATGCAACGTCCACATAATTAAGTATACATGTATATTAACATGCTTGCAATGGTGCAGAGGCTTGCAGCCAGACTAATCCCAGAGCTAGGAGGGATGCAGATATTGTTGACTCCCCTGAAAAAAAAAGGACGATGGAGATATAATTACGATACACAAAACACTCGAATGATTTGATAGAGCTGATAAGGACATGTTTTTTTAGAATGTGACGACAAATACAAAGGTCTTAGAAGGAAGTTAAAAATGTAAATGAATCACTGAACATTTAGTACTTTATTAGTGTCTGGGTGTGGGCTCCTCTTGGGAGGTTCCTTGATAAGGTACTGGGCCAATGATCTTATCAGTTGGCGCTGTCGTCCCTAAAATTGGATAGAAAATGGATGCCTCCTGTTTACACCTCAGGAGCTGTATAACTACGTGGATATGGAAGGGGGGGAAACCAAACTCCATACATTATTTTAAGAATAAATATGATTGGGCTTAAGAAACCCAAAACCAGTTCATGAAGTCTTCATTACCTTGCTCTTTCCAATGATTACTTTTAATTACCTTTATTTCATGCCCTCTAAAATTCACTTCACTTTTGCATCTCCTGAAAGAACCGTGTCATTGGCAAAAATCGATTGTGACAACTCCCATTCCATACCAGCTTCATTATCTTTCAATCCCATACCTCAATCCCATTTCCTAACACCCATCTGTTCACTCTTACACCCCCATCTGCGAATATGATAAATAAACATAGTAACATTAAACATTCCTCTCTAAGACCATTTGTAAATGGTCCGGGTTATTTGTGTATTGTTCCAGTCACGGTATTGTGCCTTTTTTTATTATTCCTCTCTAAGGCCTACTTTTACTTGGAAATAATCTTCCTCTCCCCTATTTACTGTAACCTGCACCTCACTTTCCACGTGAAAGCTCTTTACTGCTTTCAGTAACCTACCACCTATTCCATACATTTGCAAAATCTCCCATTTTCACTCTAACCTATGCCTTTTCTAAAGCCTTAAATGAAATGAAAAGTTCCTTACCTTAATCTAAATATTTTTCACTTATTTAGCCTTCGAATCCCCTAATTTTTCTAAAACTTTCTTGTTCTTCTGCACTCCTGGTCTTGCCCATAATTATTTTAATAATAACTCTATCATGCACTTTACCTGGTATACCCAACAGGCTTATTTCCCTATAATTCTTACACTTTCTTTAGTATGTAGATGAATGGTTCAGAGAACCGACAAGTTGTTAAATTAGACACATATGCAACACTTGGGTATCTTTATTGAGAAAACGTTTCGCCACACAGTGGCTTCATCAGTCAATACAAAAGAAAGTAGTATTAAAAGGAGAGTTTGAGGTAATCAGTCCTCGGCCTGGAGTCGATGTGTTCAGTCCATCAATCTTGAAGTAAATACAACATAAGGCAAATAGAAGTTGCTTATATACTGTAGACAGGTGAGATGAAGCAGGAGGAGGCAGGTCATAGTGGTATCAACCACTAGTCGAAGTAAGTCCTTGTCCAAAGGTTTGGACAAATGTTGAAGAATCCCTTTGTATCAAGATCCCAAGAAGTTGCTGTGTCAGACAGGATGTAGATGAATGGTTCAGAGAACCGACAAGTTGTTAAATTAGACACATATGCAACACTTGGGTATCTTTATTGAGAAAACGTTTCGCCACACAGTGTTCATCAGTCAATACAAAAAGAAAGTAGTATTAAAGGAGAGTTTGAGGTAATCAGTCCTCGGCCTGGAGTCGATGTGTTCAGTCCATCAATCTTGAAGTAAATACAACATAAGGCAAATAGAAGTTGCTTATATACTGTAGACAGGTGAGATGAAGCAGGAGGAGGCAGGTCATAGTGGTATCAACCACTAGTCGAAGTAAGTCCTTGTCCAAAGGTTTGGACAAATGTTGAAGAATCCTTTGTATCAAGATCCCAAGAAGTTGCTGTGTCAGACAGGATGTAGATGATGGTTCGAGAACCGACAAGTTGTTAAATTAGACACATATGCAACACTTGGGTATCTTTATTGAGAAAACGTTTCGCCACACAGTGGCTCATCAGTCAATACAAAAGAAAGTAGTATTAAGGAGATTTGAGGATCAGTCCTCGGCCTGAGTCATGTTTCAGTCATCATCTTGAAGTAAATAACTAAGGCAATGAAGTTGCTATATCTGTAGACAGGTGAGATGAGCAGGAGGAGGCAGGTCATGTGGTATCAACCACTAGTCGAAGTAAGTCCTGTCCAAGGTTTGGACAAATGTTGAAGAATCCTTTGTATCAAGATCCAGCAGTTGCTGTGTCATCTACATCCTGTCTGACACAGCAACTTCTTGGATCTTGATACAAAGGATTCTTCAACATTTGTCCAAACCTTTGGACAAGGACTTACTTCGACTAGTGGTTGATACCACTATGACCTGCCTCCTCCTGCTTCATCTCACCTGTCTACAGTATATAAGCAACTTCTATTTGCCTTATGTTGTATTTACTTCAAGATTGATGGACTGAACACATCGACTCCAGGCCGAGGGACTGATTACCTCAAACTCCTCCTTTAATACTACTTTCTTTTTGTATTGACTGATGAAGCCACTGTGTGGCGAAACGTTTTTCAATAAAGATACCCAAGTGTTGCATATGTGTCTAATTTAACAACTTGTCGGTTCTCTGAACCATTCATCTACATCCTGTCTGACACAGCAACTTCTTGGGATCTTGATACAAAGGGATTCTTCAACATTTGTCCAAACCTTTGGACAAGGACTTACTCGACTAGTGGTTGATACCACTATGACCTGCCTCCTCCTGCTTCATCTCACCTGTCTACAGTATATAAGCAACTTCTATTTGCCTTATGTTGTATTTACTTCAAGATTGATGGACTGAACACATCGACTCCAGGCCGAGGGACTGATTACCTCAAACTCCTCCTTTAATACTACTTTCTTTTTGTATTGACTGATGAAGCCACTGTGTGGCGAAACGTTTTCTCAATAAAGATACCCAAGTGTTGCATATGTGTCTAATTTAACAACTTGTCGGTTCTCTGAACCATTCATCTACATCCTGTCTGACACAGCAACTTCTTGGGATCTTGATACAAAGGGATTCTTCAACATTTGTCCAAACCTTTGGACAAGGACTTACTTCGACTAGTGGTTGATACCACTATGACCTGCCTCCTCCTGCTTCATCTCACCTGTCTACAGTATATAAGCAACTTCTATTTGCCTTATGTTGTATTTACTTCAAGATTGATGGACTGAACACATCGACTCCAGGCCGAGGGACTGATTACCTCAAACTCCTCCTTTTAATACTACTTTCTTTTGTATTGACTGATGAAGCCACTGTGTGGCGAAACGTTTTCTCAATAAAGATACCCAAGTGTTGCATATGTGTCTAATTTAACAACTTGTCGGTTCTCTGAACCATTCATCTACATCCTGTCTGACACAGCAACTTCTTGGGATCTTGATACAAAGGGATTCTTCAACATTTGTCCAAACCTTTGGACAAGGACTTACTTCGACTAGTGGTTGATACCACTATGACCTGCCTCCTCCTGCTTCATCTCACCTGTCTACAGTATATAAGCAACTTCTATTTGCCTTATGTTGTATTTACTTCAAGATTGATGGACTGAACACATCGACTCCAGGCCGAGGGACTGATTACCTCAAACTCCTCCTTTTAATACTACTTTCTTTTTTGTATTGGACTGATGAAGCCACTGTGTGGCGAAACGTTTTCTCAATAAAGATACCCAAGTGTTGCATATGTGTCTAATTTAACAACTTTCTTTAGTACCTCTTTCCCTTATACAAAGGAACTATGCATGCTCTCTGCAATCCCTAGGTACCATTTTCCCCTTTCATGCATATACTGAACAAATGCAACAACTACCCCAAACTATATCCTTCCAGGCTTTTAATATTTGATTTATGCCATATATCCCATCTTCTGTGTCCTCTTTCAATGTCTTACACACCTCCACATCTGGCTCCTGCATAATGCAGGAAGTCATTGCCTCCTTCTCTTTATCAACATTCAGCAATTCCTCAAAATACCTTCATCTTCCCAACACCTCCCCAGTGTTAAAAAGTTTGAAGCCGATTAGAATAGGTATTTTTCAGCTACCTTGCAGAAAAGAATATAATTTTTTTCAATAAACTGGGCAAAATGACCCCTACACCGCCCAGTAACAATTCCATGCATTGAAAGTTAGAAGCCGCCCTGAAGAGCTATTCTTAAGTGATTTGTTTTAAATATACCTAGCAAACTGCCATCTGTATAGCTAAATAACAATCCACTGAAAGTTTCAAGCCAGTCAAACGAGACATTCTTAAGTTATCACATAAGTTTTAGTTCTTATTTTTTTATTAGCTAAGCTAATTAGGAAATACATTGACCAGTTACAAACTAATATTTCCACTAGAAGCTGATAGAAAGAGGCATTCTCAAGGTATCCCACGGAAACCCAAAATTTCATCGAGAAATATAATACAACTGAGCATCTACTCGGTATCCCCATGTCAGGGGATAACTAATTATGGTATACTGTTTATTGAAGACCGCCCATCAACACCATCACTCTGATCTTATAATTACAAGGGAGGAGGAGGAGGAAGAGGAAGAGGAAGAGGAAAAGGGTTCTTTCAAATGTATAGGACGAAGGTGAGGGAAAAAGCAGGACCTCTGAAAATTGGGAATGGACAGCTGACCGATAACGAACTGGAAATGTGTTCTTTATTTATAATTATTTTTTGTCAGTCTTTACAAAAGAAGACGTAAATAAGATTCAATAAGTTAACAATTATTGTTCCCAAAGATTTCAAATTAACTAATATTACTGTCACGAGGGACATGGCTATCAAACATATAGATAAACTGAAACAAAATAAGTCGCCGGGACCCGATGAGGTGTTTTCCATTGTACTTAAAGAATGCAAGATGGAACTTAGATGAATGGTTCAAAGAACCGACAAGTTGTTAAATTAGACACATATGCAACACTTGGGTATCTTTATTGAGGAAAACGTTTCGCCACACAGTGGCTTCATCAGTCCAATACAAAGTAGAAAGTTGAAAGGAGAGGAGGAGTTTGAGGTAATCAGTCCCTCGGCCTGGAGTCGATGTGTTCAGTCCATCAATTTTGAAGCAAGTACAGCATAGGGCAAATAGAAGTTGCTTATATACTGTAGACAGGTGAGACGAAGCAGGAGGACGCGGGGTCATAGTGGTACCATCCACTAGTCGAAGTAGGTCTTCGTCCTAAGGTTGGACAAGTGTTGAAGAATCCGTTTGTATCAAGATCTCAAGATGTTGCTGTGTCAGACAGGATGTAGAATGATACAAACGGATTCTTCAACACTTGTCCAACCTTAGGACGAAGACCTACTTCGACTAGTGGATGGTACCACTATGACCCCGCGTCCTCTTGCTTCGTCTCACCTGTCTACAGTATATAAGCAACTTCTATTTGCCCTATGCTGTACTTGCTTCAAAATTGATGGACTGAACACATCGACTCCAGGCCGAGGGACTGATTACCTCAAACTCCTCCTCTCCTTTCAACTTTCTACTTTGTATTGGACTGATGAAGCCACTGTGTGGCGAAACGTTTTCCTCAATAAAGATACCCAAGTGTTGCATATGTGTCTAATTTAACAAGAAGGAACTTAGTTAGCCATTAACGAGCATGTTTAATGCTCTCATCCTAACTGGTGTTGTGCCAGAGATGTGGAAGATAGCTAATATAGTTCCTATATTCAAATCAGGGGATAAGTCCATTCTTTCAAATTACCGTCCAATAAGCCTTACATCTATAGTAGGCAAATTATTAGAATCAATTATAGCTGATATTATTAGAAGTCACCTTGAAGAGCATAATTTGATTAATGAATCTCAGCATGAGTTCACGAGAGGTCGTTCCTGTCTGACAAATTTATTGACGTTCTTCAATAAAACATTTGAGGCATTAGACAACGATAAAGAATATGATATTGTTTATTTGGATTTCAGTAAAGCCTTCGATAGAGTACCTCACAAAAGACTCTTAAGAAAAGTTGGAGCTCATTGTATAGGAGGTAAAGTTCTAGCATGGATAGAGGCATGGCTTATCAATAGAAAGCAGAAAGTTTCCATTAATGGGGTCAAATCTGAATGGGGAATGATCACTAGTGGCTTTCAACAAGGATCAGGTTCTGGCCCATTGTTGTTCATAATTTACTTTAATGACCTTGATGAAGGCATTACAAGTGACACATTTGCTGATATACAAAATTAGGCCGTATGATTCATTCTGGGGAGGATACCAGTGAACTCCAGGAGGATTAGGACAAATTAATGTCTTGGTCTGAAAAGTGGCAGATGAAGTTCAATGTGGACAAGTGCAAAGTCCTAGTTCTTGGGAATGAAAATAACCCTCGAAGTTTTAAACTAGGTGAAGTAGAGCTTGATTATACAGAATGTGAAAAAGACTTGGGAGTCATGGTTAGCAGAAATCTAAAGCCAAGACAACAGTGCCTAAGTGTGCGCAATAAAACTAACCGATTACTAGGATTTATTTCAAGAAGTATAAGTAACAGAAGTCCTAAAGTTATTTTACAGCTCTATACATCACTAGTAGATCATGCAGCTCAGTTTTGGTCCCCTTACTACAGGATGGATATAGATTTATTGGAGAAAACACAGAGAAGAATGATTAAAATGATATACTGAATAAGGAATCTCCCGTATGAAGATAGACTTGGAATCTTGAATGTTGAATCTTCACTCTAGAGAGACGTGGAATGAGGGGAGATATCATGGAAGTGTATAAGTGGATGATGGGCATAAACAATGGTGATATTAATAAAATACTGAGGATATCGAACCAGATAAGAACTAGAAATAACGGATTTAAGCTAGATAAATTTAGATTTAGAAAGGACATAGGTGAGTACTGGTTTTCGAACAGAGTTGTGGATGCGTGGAACAATCTTCCGTGTAGGGTGATCGAGTCTAGGTCCTTGGGTAGCTTTAAAAAGAGATTGGACAAATATATGAGTGGGAGGGGCTGGGTTTGATTGGTGTCGTGGGTACGGGAGTAAATTCTTGAGTAGCATTGGGTAGTGGTTATTTTGATAAGGACTTGCCTTGTATGGACCAGTAGGGCTTCTGCAGTGTTCCTCCATTCTTATGTTCTTATGTTAAGAGGAGGGGACAAGAATGGATGCTTAACACTCAAATAAGCCACACACGTTTGATTTTTTTATTACAAGAAAACTGATAGAATAAATAAATGACTTGGTAGAAGTTGAAATTCTTCGATGTTCCAAAATTTTGCAAATGCAGTAGAAATAGATTTGGTCAGTCGACTTCAAGTTACTTGGAACCGACAGCAGAAGCACAACCTTCATCATCATAGTCTGCTAAATGCAGTTTCGCTCGTACAAAAATATAACCCATGCAGTTTCAGTCAACTCAATAACGCGACCAGGAAAAATTGAGGTAGAGTTTTGTTGGAGGAAGTAGCAGAGTTCGTGAGGTTACGGAGGAAACGTGGTGTCTCCGCTAACAAAGACAGGTAAAAACAGAGAACAACTTCGATTTTCTAGTAAGCAGCAGACACAAAGTACGATGCTTCCTGCAACTTCCTCGCTATTCTTGAGCTGAGTTTTGGCTCTTGTGGAGGTAAACTGATATTCATGCTCCTAGCAGACAACAGCTGTGAGTGCTGGCACCAGCTACTGCCTTCCTCTGTTAACTGCTGTGGGAATCATCATTCCCGTGGCCCGGTCTCTGGCCATGCCTCCTAAATAGTGTAAATTGAATGAGTAGAGGGTTGTAATATTTATCTGCCATCTTTCATGTTAGAACCTTTCCCCTCAAAATAAAATCAGCAATCATGTCAGAGTACAAAGCGTTAAAATGGTTCCCATTGTTTCTTTAAATAAGAAGAGGATAATACCTTTCTGGATAGTTGTTTTCTACCAACCTACTACACCCTTACATGGATAGACAACACACTCACATTTCTGTTCTTTTCCCTCAGGTAAGTGCAGCTGGCGCTGATGGTATCCTTGGAACACCTTTTCCCCAGGTAAGTGCAGCTGAAACTGGTGGTATTCCTGGTATCTCTCTCTCTCCCCTCAGGTAAGCGCAACTGGCACTGGCAGTATCCCTGAAACCTCTTTCTCTCTCTTCTTCAGGTAAATGTAGCTGACACTGGTAATGTCATTGTCACCTCTGCTCTCGTATCCTGTGCTTGTCAGTGGCTGTGGCTCTTCAGGGTGTTGGCAAGGTCATGTTGAGTGGTGGAGTGTTACATCAGCGTCACACTGCTGACGAGTATTACAGGGTACGTGAGGGTGTGGGTATTGCGACCTTCCTACAAAATACTTACAAGATAAAAAGAATAATTACATTTCCAGCTACTAATGAAAAGTTCCCAGCACTTAAGCATTTATTACATAAGTATATATAACAAAGCTAAAATGACCGCAACGAGTCACTTCCCCGCTTCTCCTGTCACAAACAATTACTCTCACATGTCAATGCAAAGTTAGGAGTGTAAATAAGACATAACTGCAGCACTAGGACAATAATTAAAGAAACTTCGCTCACTTGAAACTTTGTCAGTGCAAAAAAGAAAGAACTACTGATTTTCCAAGCCTATAGGTATCATAGTCATTAGTGCAATGATAAGACAGTACGCACGAGGCATGAAATTGAGAGTGGGGCCAAGAACAGACTCAGTGTAAGTAAACACAAGAATGGTATTCGAAAATCCAATGAAGCTTCCAGGACACTGAATCCAGGCTGAACCAGTTGACAAGTAGGCGACGCCGGTGAGAGAATTATGCCAAACTACACAAAGAAGGTCCAAATATTTGCCAAGAGGATGATATCTGATGATTAAAAGCTACTAATAACAAGAACATGAGCTGGGTCATTAAGACTCAAGATAAACCGAGAATGAGTGGAGAAGTGAGCACGACATACAAGATATTAAGACAAGTTACAGAGGTTGTTTAGCATGGGAGGAACCAGAACCAGGCAACACTAATAGACACTCACGAGCACAATGTCGATGAACAATTCTACACTAGGATACAGAAGTGAGGTTATACTTGAGAAAGAGATACGATAGAAGCAGAAATACTTCGAAGCTTTAGAAATACGATAATTCCAAAGTCAGTCAACAGGAGATTATGAGGCGGGCTCAAGAGCTGTATTTCAAATCACGCAAGTTTGATTAGGTAATTACAACTCGATAATTGTGAAATCAAGGATACTTTGTGTGCAGTACTTCATGATAACTTGTACCTAGTTGTGCATTTATGGAAGATAGGGTGATAAGAGAAGTGGAAAATTTAAACGACCTTTGAGAGAAACCCAAATATTTTTCTTGGAAGCCGTTTTATCTGCTTCTACGAGGCTATGGTTCCCTACAGTTTGCTTAAGGAGTGTGCAAGACTTGTTCCTTTTTGTCTAGATGGTTCCTTTGCTAGAGGTATTTTATTTTATTTCTTTTGTACGTAGCTCCCTGCTGGTGCCCAGGAGAAAGTGGGTATTGGGGCATCTAGTGTTTATACGTAGCTCCCTGCTGGTGCCCAGAAGAAGGTGGGTATTGGGGCATCTAGTACATGTATAACTCAACAGTGGCCATCACCCTCGTACATATATATTTTATTTTGTTAATATTTCTAGGTTCGGTCTTCAAAATTTTCGTTTTTTTTTTCTCGCTGCCTTACCTAAACTCCAAGTTTTTTCTTGGTCACTTTCTCGACGACGGGTCACATTCCCTTAGCAATATTTATGTGACCTCTTTTCTCGTCCACACGAATTTCGAAATCCTTTTTTTTTTCTCTTAGAGTTTTTCAAAATCTAAGTTTTTTTGTTTTTTTTTTTCATTTCGTCTGGACGACCACTGCTGCCATACCACGTTCATCATTTTTATTGTGGTTTTCACTCACATACATTTTAATTATTGCAATATTTTTTTTTATTTTTGTGTTTAAATTGTTACCGTAATCACCACCACCTTTCTTCCTCTTTCTCTCTCCCTTCCCCCTTCCCTCTACCTCCTTTCCTTTACCCCTTATCATTTACCTCTCCCTTAGCCCTTTTCCTCTACCTCCTTTGCTTTACCCCTTTCCCTCTACCTTCTTTGCTTTACCCCTTTCCCTCTACCTCCTTTGCTTTACCCCATTTCCCTCTACCTTCTTTCCCTTACCCCACATCCTACTCCCTACCTCCTGTCCCCTCTTTACTTCTTCTCTCCTCTCCTTTTACCTGCTCTCCCTCCCTCACCCCTCCACATCCACTTCCTTGCCCTCCCTTACCCCTTCTCTTCCATCTTCCCTCCCTCCCATCTCCCTCCCACTGCCATTAGAGCAGAGAGTATAAGGTTCCATTAGTTCGTTCACTTTATAACGTTTAGTCGCGCTTTGCTGGGAAAAGTTTGTTAAAATGATCTTATTTACTTTGGATTTTTTCATAAACTGGCCGGAGGCCTCCGTTGTGTGTGTGTGTGTGTGTGTGTACTCACCTAGTTGTACTCACCTAGTTGTGGTTGCAGGGGTCGAGTCATAGCTCCTGGCCCCGCCTCTTCACTGGCCACTACTGGGTCACGCTCCCTGCTCCATGAGCTTTATCATACCTCTCCTTAAAGCTATGTATGGAACCTGCCTCCACTACATCGCTTCCCAAGCTATTCCACTTCCCGACCACTCTATGACTGAAGAAATACTTCCTAACATCCCTGTGATTCATTTGAGTCTTCAACTTCCAACTGTGTCCCTTGTTGCTGGGTTCCAAACTGGTGCTGCATACTCTAATATGGGTCTAACGTACCCAGTGTACAGGGTCCTGAACGATTCTTTATTAAGATGTCGGAATGCTGTTCTTAGGTTTGCTAGGCGCCCGTATGCTGCAGCAGTTATTTGGTTGATGTGCACCTCAGGAGACGTGTGTGTGTGTGTGTGTGTGTGTGTGTGTCTGTCTGTACATATGTGAGTGTGCATGTGTGTATGGGGCCTTCACCTGAAGTCGTGTGTGTGGGGCTAGTAATAAGATGTTGCTGATGGTATCCTTGTGATGTGATGATGTAACGGTGATATGCTGTTGATAGGATGATGCTCATGTGATACTGTCGTGATGCTGATGTAATGATGATTTGCTGTTGATAGGATGATGAACATGTGATTCTATTAATGTAATGCTGTTGGCGTTATGTTTCTGATGTGATGCTGTTGGCGTTATGCTTCTGATGTGGTGCTTTTGATGTGATGCTGATGTGATGTAATGATGATGTTAGTGATATGATGCTATTAACGTCATGCTAATGTGATGCTGTGATGGTGCTAATATGCTGTGATGCTGCTTTGATGCTGAAGTACTGTTGATATGATACCGATACTGCTGTGATGGTAAAATGCTGATTTAATGCTGTCCCGAGAAGACGTGATGCTGCAATTGTAATGCTTCTGCTGTGATATTATTCATATGATGCCTATGTGATGTTGATGTGATGCTGTCATGCTGATTTGATGTTGATGATATTCTGTGATGTTTATTTGGTGCTGTTGTGATGCTGTCATGCTGATGTGATAGTGTGATGTGGGGATCCTGCTATGACGTGCTGCAGATAATGGGATGTTGCTGTGATGTGTTCTTGATGATGGGATGTTACTGTGATGTGATGTTGATGATGGGATGTTGCTGTGATGTGCTGTTGATGATGGGATGTTGCTATGATGTGCTGCATATGATGAGATGTTACTGTGATGTGCTGTTGATGTTGGGATGTTGCTGTGATGTGCTGCAGAAGAGGGGATGTTACTGTGATGGGCTGTTGATGATGGAATGCTGCTGTGATGTGCTGCAGAGGATGGGATGCTACTGTGATGCGGTGTTGATGATGGGATGTTGCTGTGATGTGCTGCAGATGATGGGATGTTACTGTGATGTGCTGTTGATGTTGGGATGCTGCTGTGATGTGCTGCAGATAATGGCATGCTGATATGTGCTGCTGCTGATGGGATGCTAATGTAATCCTGTTATGCTGCTGATGTGATGCTTTTGTTTTAATGCTGTTGGTGTGATGCTGTTTTGATTCTGATCCCTGATGAGTGATGCTGAGATGCTGATGTAATGTTGCTGTGATGCTTCTTTGATGCAATGATGCTGAGATGCTGATGTGATGATGTACTGATGTACTTCTGCTTTTGTGACGCTACTCATATGATGCTTAAGTGATGCTGCTGGTGAAAAGCTGTGGCATGCTGTTATGATGCTGATGATATGCTGATGATGCTGATATGCTGAGATGCTGTTGATGCTGATGAGATGTTGTGATGCTGATATGCAGAGATGCTGTTGATGCTGTGATGCTGATATGCAGAGATGCTGTTGATGCTGATGAGATTCTGTGATGCTGATGTAATGCTGTGATGCTGCTGATGTGATGCTGTTGATACGCTTCATATGATTTGATGCTGCGGTGAAGCTGTTGAGATGTGGATATAGTTCTGTGATGCTGCTGTTGATATGATGCTGATGGAATGGTGCTAATGTGACATGAAAGAAGTATGAAAAAATAAATAATGAAAATTTTATAAGGATTTTAATTAAAAAAAAAACATAAAAATAGGCCGCCGTTGGTTACAGTGTGATCTTCTATGTCCAGGAGATCTTAGATGTTTAGAAGAATTGATGTTGGTTATCCTGGGTAGGCGGTGTTAGTCCGATGTTCAGGAAATCACTGTCAATACTGGTTCGTAGAAGCTCCAGATATCAAAGAGGAGCTGAGGAGTCGCTATGTCCCGTTGAATGGGTTCTAGCTCCAATAAATCTTGCGTCTACTTTGGATGACCAAGACAGCAGCAGAGATGATAATGAAAAAAAAACCCACTGGTGTAGTGATACTCCAGCGGCCCGCAAGATGGCAGTGCGGGCGGTGACACACTAACAGTTCCTAGGAGTCTGAACTACCATAATCCCGTATTAACGGCTTTTCCCTCACAAGTCAAAACTTACGGATTTTGCATTAAGCAATGATCAGTTTGCCTCCCAAAAATCAGGAAGTACATTTTTTTTTTAAATTAACGCATCTTATTGTTGTTAAATACTAGCAATTAACATAGGTTGGCTAGAACTGAGCTTTATTATGTTAATGTTATCATTATGTGGTTGGATAACTTTCTGCTTGTGTTAATTTTGTAAAATACTTTATTTCATAAGGCTATCCAGTTTGTGGTTCATAAGGAGCCAGTGTATGGTCCTCCATTCATTTTGTGTGTAAACGAAGAACCAAAATGGATGGCAAGGGCCAGTTTCGGAGACGTCATCGTGAGTATCCATCGGAGATTACAGAGTCGTGACAATCCTCTGCAACAGACCGTTGCTTCTGAATCAGTGAATGTGCAGTTTGCATGTGGGGAGTTGGGGAGTAGTGCTGGTCTTAAGGGGATCCAGCCAGCGGAGGTGTGGAGGTTTGTTTACCCTCTGTGTTCGGCTGGTGTTGGGGGGGGGGTGAGTGGTCGCTCAGGACTCCATCAATGGATGCTGAGCAGAAGAACACCTCGGTTAATAGTTCAAATTCAAATTGTGATTAGTGTGCCAAATGGCGAGAGCTTCTCTAAATGGAATAATAAGTGTATAACAATCAGCAAAAATTAGTCAGTGATGTGCATCTTTAGTGAACAGATAGGGCCACTCCCCTCGCCTACCATCCCTGGTCCCCTCCCCACATCTTGATCTAGGCCTTCTGCCTGCCTGACCTTTTAGTGCCCCACCAATTACTCTCGCTACCACTCGCTACTCCCCCACCCTCATTCCCCATGCATCCATGCTGTCCTTTACCCGTTATCCCACAGCTGGTGCTCTCCCACGCCCACGATGTCAGCAATGTCACAAGAAGTGCCAGTTTCCCAGGAATCTTCACGACAGAGCCAACGCCGTGGAATCCATCCACGATCCATCTGCCAGGTGTGCCACAGGGAATGTGCATTCAATCCTTCAAATGGTAACATCCATGCACACAATGGATGTCTAGGCTCCAGGAGGGATCCAAATGGGAATAACCAACAGCCCCTCACAACAGACAGAGCTGACAGCTACCCTGACTTCATCTCTACAGAGGACCTAAAATCTGCAATCAAATTAACATCCACCAGGACTTTGACACACATCTCCAAAGCAGCTCGCCCTCAAGCTGACCTCTTGAAGAAAGTCAGCGATGCCCCTTCAAACAACGGATCCTGGCACAAACTACTGATATTTGGCAATGCCTGCCTGGCTGTCCCACCAAGGAGGGACAAGTCATTAACAACATAAGTTATCAGGGCAATAAATGCATTCCCTTGAGATGATGCCCCTCTAGGGCAATAAGGCTTATAACCAGTGAGGATACCATCGCTCCTAAGGACGTCATTGCAGCACAAGCTCTGAAGGACAAACATCCACCAAAGGCTCCCAGTACCAACATTGACCCCCCTGACATTGCAGCAGGTGAAGAACATTTAACCCCACAGAACGCTGATGTGTATAAAACTGCTATGTCATTTCCACAGGACTCAGCAGGAGGTTTCACCCATTTAAGGCCATAACACTTAAAGCAAATGCCCAATCCAGTACTTGGTGAGGTTTCAAAAAGTCTGAACTCACTAAATTTTCCAATGTGTGCCTGGCTAAGAGTGTCCCTTAGCCCGTTAGACCCCTCTTCTTTGGTGCCTCACTGTGTGCCCTCCTGAAAAAAGGATAGAGGAATCAGGCCCATTGCAGTGGGCAACACCCTTCGCCGCATAGTCTCCAAGGCTGCAGTAAGAATGGAGTCAAGAGACTGCTGCACTGTTGAAACCAAGTGAGCTCGGTTTTGGTGTTCAGCTGCCAATGGAACATGAGTATATATCAACATGTCACATGATAAAATTTGATTTTGCCAATGCTTTCAACTTAGAAGGGATGCTGCTCTCCAAGCAGTTTCTATACACGTCCCTTCCCTCTATCCCTTCATACAATCGTGTTATAGTGTGACCCTCTCGCCCTTTTTCTATTCTGGCTGGTCATCAAGGAGGTCACAGAATCGCTCTCCAGTGAGCGATGGCACCCTAGCTGGCACTAAGAATCTCTCCTAGAGGACATCAGAAAAATTAAAGACATGGGAGAGAGCCTGGGCCTATTTTTAAACCACACCAAATGTGAAATAGTTTCTACCAATCGACACATGATCCAGAATATTAGTGCTGTTTTAGCAGGAGCACGAGCCATTGGTCCAGCCAACAGCACTCTCCTTGGTGCTCCTCTTGGGCCCAGTGCCATTGATCTGATACTAGAAAAGAAAATCTCAGACCTCAAGACGATGGAAGGCAGGATGAAAGACATTGATAAACTTGATGCCTTCTACTATTCACCAGGAGCTTGTCCATCCCAACTACTTTCTGAGATGCTCCCCAGTCAAGGAATATGACTACCTCCTTAAGACCATGTTAGAGAGTATATTGAATCTTTCCATTGAAGATGGACAGTGGTTGCAAGCCTCACTTCCAGTCAGGCTTGGGGGCCTGGGAGTATGCAAATCCACCCATATTGCCCTACCAGCTCTCCTATCCTCTTCCATAGCATGAAACAAGTTAATAAACAAATTCTTCCAGACAACCTCAGTGAATCAGCAGAAATACAGGACCACAGGAATACAGTGACATCACTGAATGGGAGACTCTCGCTGCCCTAACACCAAAACCTATTGCAGCACTGGCCTACAAACAGTCAAGTTGGGATGGTCCCATCGCTGAAAAGGTACTTGCCAACATGCTTAGGAATGTAACATCAAACAGGGAGACTGCCCATTTCCAAGGTGTGAGTGCACTTCACTCAGGGGACTTCCTCCAAACAGTTCCCATTTCGAAAATGGGAATACGCCTCGACCCTAAGACTCTCAGTATTGCAGTCTCTCTCCGCCTCGCTGCCCCAATTCACACGGAATATACGTGTATTTGTGGCGATGCACAAGCCAACCAATATAGTCTACATGGTCTTAACTGCTCCAAAACCAAGGGCTGGCATGCAAGACACAATGAACTCATCGACATCATAAAGAGAAGCCTTGCTACAACTGAATGCCCATCCGAGAGAGAGCCCTGATCACTAGGAGCCAACAATACTCACAACCCAGCAATCCGCTCTGACGGGATTACCATTTATCCTTGGAAGAATTGCAAGTTCACTGCATGGTACTATGCCTGCATGTCGACGCTGGCTGACACCTACATCCATCACTGTGTTGGGCGACAGGGAGGAGCTGCTGACCACAGGGAGGAGTACAAGATCGACACGTACGGAGACATAAGCCAACAACATCAATTTGTCTCTGTGGGATCAGAGACCTTGGGATCATGCTTCTTTAAAGAACTGGGTTCCAGACTCATCGACACCACCAGGGACCCGAGGG
The DNA here is from genome assembly GCA_009830355.1 of Cherax destructor. Lineage (NCBI taxonomy): Eukaryota > Metazoa > Arthropoda > Malacostraca > Decapoda > Parastacidae > Cherax > Cherax destructor. The sequence continues at coordinate 86,260 of WNWK01004247.1, read as the reverse complement.
CAGCCACTTTTATGTTCCAGCACCTCAATGTGGCCATGAAGAGAGGAAATGCATGCTGCATACTTGGCTCACGTCCGGCTTCGGAGGAGCTGGAGGTGATTCATAATCTTTGATATAGTGTACCAATGTATTCATGTTTGTGTTTTTTGTCAGTGTATTTTGTCTATAAATAAAGTTCACATAGAACATAGAATATAGGGGGTGGTAGGAGAAGAAAATATTCAAACAGCTATTGGGAGAACATTGAGTTTTCCTTGAGGTACGTTTATTGTCTTCTCTGAGGATGAGGGTCCCCAGTAAAGTTCTAGAGGTGTTACCTCCCTATATTCTTATAACAATCGCAGACAGGCGATCTTAACAATGCAAGACAAGCCACGGGGAGGGGGGGGTGAAAATCTTTTGCTCAAGTGCTTTCACACTTCTCAGTGCATTATCAGGAGCTGTGCAATGTTGCAAGGGCAGCAACAGGAGAAATAGGGTAAGTTTTTTCAGAGTATGGTAGGGCGGTGGTACCAGCCTCTGACTGAAGGAGAGAGGCCCAGCGGAATGCCAACCACACACCGCTGCCCTAACACCCCACCCCATATGTGGTAGGGTGGAGTAGACCCCATAGTTTGCAGATAGCATGGGATCAGGTTATATGACCTAAGAGGTTACATTACAATAGTGGATTATTTACATACAGAATGCAGCTAATGTGTACAACCTTCTTACTAATGAAATAGAAGGATTAAATCACTCATTTCAGAATATTCAGGAAATACTCTCAGTGTCAGTTAATATGCCTATGTGAATTCTCCTATTCAGGCTTTTCTTTCTTATAATAACATGGCAATTCTTGAATTTTTAACACCATTACTATAATTATTATCCACTATCATCCGCTAATATCATTATTATTATCATTATCGTTATAATTTTACTAACAACCTAATTCAATAAACCACTATATTAGTTGCAATCACCATGTTGCAATCAACTATGTGTACCTTGTACCGCTGTCCTAACCCGTCTAGCAGCTGTAAAAGGGAATGATTAATGATTTCTTTGACTGGTTGTTTTTGGCGTTTTAAGAATGTTACCGAATAATGGAGTCAGAATATCTAAGATTTCTGAACTGCTTCTTCATGATGTAAATTTCTTGGGTTAATAAACTTTGGCTACAAATTCATAACGCTCAGGAAAACTCTGGACTCCGTATTTTCTTGACATGTTTACTGTGGGCGTGTGTGTGGGCGTGCTTATGTGTGTGCGTGTCTGTGCAAATGTGTGTGTGTGTGTGTTTGAATGTGTGCGTGTGTCTTCGTGTAGGTGAGCTGCTAAGAAAAATGATATAATTTGGAGTGCATGTTGTTTTATATAACTTGGAGAAACTTAAACCTGAAAATAAAATTCTCACATAACGTGATTGATGTTTACAGAGGTCTGAATACCATTACATTATTAGCACAACGAAGATTTGAGGACACAGATGAACGCTGGCATTACAAGTTTCAACTCGCCGCATGTGATATTTAATTACTGATGTTTAATTATGGAGAACCTAGAAATTAATTTCAGAGAAGTTAATATAACAAATGTTGAAGTACATTAACATTCACTCTTAGTAGATAAGGGAATCGGTTAGGTTACGTTAGGTTAGGTTACGTTAGGTTACGTTACGTTACGTTATGTTAAGTTACGTTACGTATATAAATATATATACTACACTGTGTGTGTGTCACCTAACGAAAGTCAATTCAGTGAAATTAGTTATAAAATAAATTGGGGTGACGTTGGAAAGGTTAGTCATATATGCAAATGAGCCAGCGTTCCTAAAATGCAAAGCAGTGGATGATTTTGTGAATCGTGGAGTCGCTTACGGATGAGCGATGTGGAGATGGGTGACAGGTATCGTATAAAAACTCAGCAATCTTACAGGCAGGGAGAAGTGGATGATGGGACTCTTGTGGGTCTAATATTTGCAGTGGAAATTTCAGACACATAGACCAATAGTTACGAGTAGGGAGGTATATATATCATGTCTGATATGGCAGGGAGGTATGCATATCATGCCTGCTATGGCAGGGAGGTATGTATATTATGCCTGCTATGGTAGGGAGGTATGTATATCATGCCTGCTATGGCAGGGAGGTATATATATCATGCCTGCTATGGCAGGGAGGTATGTATATCATGCCTACTATGGCAGGGAGGTATATATATCATGCCTGCTATAGCAGGGAGGTATGTATATCATGCCTACTATGGCAGGGAGGTATATATATCATGCCTGCTATGGCAGGGAGGTATGTATATAATGCCTGTTATGGCAGGGAGGTATGTATATAATGCCTGTTATGGCAGGGAGGTATATATATCATGCCTGCTATGGCAGGGAGGTATGTATATCATGCCTGCTATGGCAGGGAGGTATATATATCATGCCTGCTATGGCAGGGAGGTATGTATATCATGCCTACTATGGCAGGGAGGTATATATATCATGCCTGCTATGGCAGGGAGATATGTATATCATGGCTGCTATGGCAGGGAGATATGTATATCATGGCTGCTATGGCAGGGAGGTATGTATATTATGCCTGCTATGGTAGGGAGGTATGTATATCATGCCTGCTATGGCAGGGAGGTATATATATCATGCCTGCTATGGCAGGGAGGTATGTATATCATGCCTACTATGGCAGGGAGGTATATATATCATGCCTGCTATGGCAGGGAGGTATGTATATCATGCCTACTATGGCAGGGAGGTATATATATCATGCCTGATATGGCAGGGAGGTATGTATATAATGCCTGTTATGGCAGGGAGGTATGTATATAATGCCTGTTATGGCAGGGAGGTATGTATATCATGCCTACTATGGCAGGGAGGTATATATATCATGCCTGCTATGGCAGGGAGGTATGTATATAATGCCTGTTATGGCAAGGTGAAATGTGTGGTATTCCTAATATGGGCAGGGAGAAATAATATGTGATAAGCCTCTTATTGGGTCAACATATATTATGAGGAGAGCTGTATGGTCCTCGTAGTATACCATACACATGAATAGTCCTCATAATATACCATACACATGTATGGTCCTCATAAAACCATACACATGAATGGTCCTCATAGTATACCATACTCATGAATAGTCCTCATAATTTACCATACACATGTATGGTCCTCATAATATACCATACACATGTATGGTCCCTATAATATACCATACATATGTATGATCCTCATAATATACCATATAGATGCATGGTCCTCATAATATACCATACACATGTATGGTCCTCATAATATACTATATAGATGTATGGTTCTCATATACCATATAGATGTATGGTTCTCATAATTTACGATACAGCAATGTGTGTAACGGTTTAGGTTCCAACCTATGAGTTTCAACAAGGTAGATATTAGTTTATGGGTCCGCCGTGGACCTGACTTGTAGGAGAACATATAGGGAATTAAAGAGTTGCATACTGAACAAGGCACTGTTACCGGTGAAAAAGACGCAGTTGCAATTAGGAACTTTTCATGATATATTTTGCCTGTGGAACAGGCTTCCTGAGTCAGTACACGGAGAGCACAACAAGTAACAATAAACATGCGTAGTCAGGCGAGAAGTCTAGTCATTGAGGTCACAGTACAGTTGCTTATTTTTAATATGACCTGATGCGCGTCCTACCAAGACATCAAAGTTCCTATGTATAATTCATGCATTATTCGTACTGCGAATCCTGCAAACACTCTTAAAGGCATCTGAACCCTAAAAAATTTCCTGCGCACACTCACACACCATCCAGGTCTTCACCAAAATCAGAGAAAAGCACAGCCAGTAGACTCTTCCTACAGGCCACATTGCAAGAGCAACATAGGTGTTGCCACTATCATAACCAGTACCATCAAAGATTTGACCAGGCAAAAATACAAAAGTCAGGACCACGGCAACTCAGACGCATCTATCATTTCATGTGGAGGTTGTGTCCAGAAATTCGTGGGAGATCCCTGGTGTTTCCTACGGATAAGGATGCAAGAACACCAGCGTACAGCAGTACTCAAAGCATAAACAAGATCTGCGTGATACATGAGGGCAAAACACAACGCAGGTGCCTGGAAGATATACTAATCCGTACACAAAATAATTTCCAATAGCTGTAAAAGTATACCAAACCTGTATCCCAGGTCATCTTACAGAAACAGGTCACTGGAAGGACTGGTAAGACTCCTCTAGTATTTCCATCTCGCAATTTATCTACACAGTGACCTCAGTTAACAGGTTACTCGCATCACTAAGCTTGTATAAATTTGCATTTGTATCCGTGATTGTTTATTGAAAAAGCTGTTCCACAGGTGATGTGTCTCAAAGTTCCTCTATACAATTCCGTCTTTTCTATTCAATCCACTGATAACTAGGACCATTTCTATGGCAAACATAATACAGGCTCACTTAATTTTAGCTAAGGCGGCTTATAATTAATGACAAAGAAATGTGTACATAATTTAAATTTATTTTCTGTCAATTTTACACAGGAGGATACAAATGAAATCCCTGAAATTAATAATTATGCAGGACTAGACGAAAATAAATTATGCAAACTCAGACACTAATGACATGGTCCTCAGAAAAATTGGTAGATAAAAACCAAACAAGTCAACAGTCCCAGATGAAATATTTTCAAGTTTTCTAAAGAATTTTAAGGATGAACTTAGTAAACCATTAACCGGACAATTCCATTAATCACTGTAAACGAATATCGTAACGAATAAGTGAAAAATGGCAAATGCGAGAAGCCCATTTGCAAGGCGGGAAATCGTATCTTATCTTGAAATTATAGATCAATTAATCAAACTTCATTTGTAGCGTAGGAAAGTTGATGGAATCAATATTTACAGACGCACTTTGAAGCATTCTTGAAAAATATAATTTCAGTGAATCTCAGCACAATTTTACGAAAAGGTTTTCATCCCTTAAAATTTTTACAAACTTTTTTAAGTAATGTATTTGAAGCGGAAGATCGTGATAGAGTATGGTTTTGTGTATGTGAATTTCAACAAGAACTTTGAGTACAATAAAGAAGATTGTTGATGACTAGCAGCGCATGGAATAGGAGGAGAAATAATCTGGATCGAAAAGTAACAGAGTTTCCATAAATGTTTCAAGTAGTGTTCTGCAGGGGTCAGTATTGGACCCCATGTTGTTCCCAATATATATATTAATGACAAAGATGAAGATATAAATAGCCACATGAGCAAGCTTGCCGATGACACTAAAATAAGCCGTCAAATCAATTCTTATGTGGGCACTAGACTGCTACAGAATCTAAATAATTTGAAGTTGTTGACATATGTAAAAGTCTATCCCTGGGAAAAGAAAATAACCATGCTCACGTATAAACTAAATAATGTATATCAGTCAAATCAGTCCTTGGAAACATTTCAAGAATATAAATAATGCCAGTCCTTAAGATTTACCTAAATTTTATATATCATTGCTAAGGTCTCATTTCAATTTTGCTGCTCAGTTATGGCCTTTATATTACAAAATGGAAATAAATACTCCGGTTGATCCTATGTTGAAATCCACATACACAATACTTTACTCTCTCATGATGTACCACTTCAAATACCTTAGTAAAAGTGGTTAGTAAAATTTTAAGGCATGAATGTCCTTACGTAAAATTGTGCTGAGATTCACTGAAATTATATTGTTCAAGGATGCTTAAAACTGCGTCAGTAATTATGGATTCCACCAACTTTCCTACGATACAAATGAAGTTAAACCCGAAATGACTGCATGCTACTGGCTTTCTTTTGTTTAACTTTATTACATGTAAGCTACATTAATTGTATACTATATAAAATAAATAAAGTATTTTATGTATCAGAAACCAGTCTTACGAAAGTAGGTTCAATTCACTGAATTTGGAAGGCGTAGAATTAGAGGGATATGGTAGAAATATACAAATGGAAAATATGAATAAACAAAGGGGATATAAATATGGTACTGAAAATATCTAACCAGGACAGTACTCGCAGCGCTGGCTTCAAGTTGGACAAATATAGATTTAGAAAGGAAATAGGAAAAATTCTGGTATGGCAATAGAATTGTAGATAAGCGATCTTCGGACTGCTTTAAAAATAGGTTGTACATGTACACGAGTGGGTGTGGGTAAGAGATATATAGTTCCAACTTGCCGTAGTGTTCTGCTAATCCTGTGTACATGTGTCTGCTATCTTACCATATGTATCTATCACTGTTTTTATTGTCGTAATTATTATTATAAACTAATTTATTGTTATAATTATAATAATAATTATTATTATTATTATTGCTATCGTTTTTGTTTTTTGTTACTGTTTTTGTTGTTTTTCTACAGAAACAGCAGTAGTTCCGTCATGCTGGGCCTCATACTTCTGCTTAAATTCACAGCATGGTAATGTTTTTCTTCCATGGTACACTGTATTGCAACATATATATATATATATATATATATATATATATATATATATATATATATATATATATATATATATATATATATATATATATATATATATATATTCACAAGCACTGATCTCTGTTGTGTGGATGCATGCAGGGGATGAGATGAAAAGATGTAAGCCACCTGCCTGAAAGCTGGCTGCCTTGGATCAACGTCTAGCGTGAGCTGGATGCCAAGGTATTGGACCAGTGTGGTACGGTCGGCAAAGCACTGCGTACCTTGTCATGAGGTTCGTAGGTTCGAGTCTCCGTCGGCCAGAGATCTGTGTTTGTGAATATTTCGCTTGCTCTTGCGAATTCCTAGCCTAGAGAACAAATGGATTTGACAGTTAAAAATAGGAGAGGAGAGTTATTAAATGGAGAGTTAGAGGTATCGGGAAGATGGAGAGAATATTTTAAGGATTTGTTAAATGTTGATGAAGACAGGGAAGCTGTGATTTCGTGTGTAGGGCAAGGAGGAATAACATCTTGTAGGAGTGTGGAAGAGCCAGTTGTGGGTGTAGGGGAAGTTCGTGAGGCAGTGGGTAGAATGAAAGGGGGTAAGGCAGCTGGGATTGATGGGATAAAGATAGAAATGTTAAAAGCAGGTGGGGATATAATTTTGGAGTGGTTGGTGCTATTATTTAATAAATGTATGGAAGAGGGTAAGGTACCTAGGGATTGGCAGAGAGCGTGTATTGTTCCTTTGTATAAAGGCAAAGGGGACAAAAGAGAGTGCAAAAATTATAGGGGAATAAGTCTGTTGAGTGTACCTGGTAAAGTGTATGGTAGAGTTATTATTGAAAAAATTAAGAGTAAAACAGAAAGCAGGATAGCAGATGAACAAGGGGGCTTTAGGAAAGGTAGGGGGTGTGTAGACCAAGTGTTTACAGTGAAACATATAGGTGAACAGTATTTGGATAAGGGTAAAGATGTTTTTGTGGCATTTATGGATTTGGAAAAGGCGTATGATAGGGTAGATAGGGGGCAATGTGGCAGATGTTGCAGGTGTATGGAATAGGAGGAAGGTTACTGAAAACAGTGAAGAGTTTTTATGAGGATAGTGAGGCTCAGGTTAGAGTGTGTAGGAGGGAAGGGGACTATTTCCCAGTAAAAGTGGGCCTTAGACAAGGATGTGTGATGTCACCGTGGTTGTTCAATATATTTATAGATGGGGTTGTAAGAGAAGTGAATGCGAGGGTCTTGGCAAGAGGTGTTGGGCTAAAAGATAAAGAAGCAAATACAAAGTGGGAGTTGTCACAGTTGCTTTTTGCTGATGACACTGTGCTTTGGGAGATTCTGAAGAGAAGTTGCAGAGGTTGGTGGATGAATTTGGTAGGGTGTGTAAAAGAAGAAAATTGAAAGTGAATATAGGAAAGAGTAAGGTGATGAGGATAACAAAAGAATAGGTGACGAAACATTGGATATCAGATTGGAGGGAGAGTATGGAGGAGGTGAATGTATTCAGATATTTGGGAGTGGACATGTCGGCGGATGGGTCTATGAAGGATGAGGTGAATCATAGAATTGATGAGGGGAAAAGGGTGAGTGGAGCACTTCGGAGTCTGTGGAGACAAAGAACCTTGTCCATGGAAGTAAAGAGGGAATGTATGAGAGTATAGTTATACCAACGCTCATATATGGGTGTGAAGCATGGGTGATGAATGTTGCAACGAGGAGAAGGCTGGAGGCAGTGGAGATGTCATGTCTGAGGTCAATGTGTGGTGTGAATATAATGCAGAGAATTCGGAGTTTGGAAATTAGGAGGAGGTGCGGGATTACCAAAACGATTGTCCAGAGAGCTGAGGAGGGGTTGTTGAGGTGGTTTGGACATGTAGAGAGAATGGAACGAGACAGAGTGACTTCGAGAGTGTATAAATCTGTAGTGGAGGGAAGGCGGGGTAGGGGTCGGCCTAGGAAAGGTTGGAGGGAGGGGGTAAAGGAAGTTTTGTGTGCGAGGGGCTTGGACTTCCAGCAAGCATGTGTGAGCGTATTTGATAGGAGTGAATGGAGGCATATGGTTTTTAATACTTGACGTGCTGTTGGAGTGTGAGCAAAGTAACATTTATGAATTGATTCAGGGAAACCGGCAGGCCGGACTTGAGTTCTGGAGATGGGAAGTACAGTGCCGGCACTCTGAAGGAGGGGTGTTAATGTTGCAGTTTTATAACTGTAGTGTAAAGCACCCTTCTGGCAAGACAGTGATGGAGTGAATGATGATGAAAGTTTTTCTTTTTCGGGCCACCCTGCCTTGGTGGGAATCGGCCGATGTGTTAATAAAAAAAAATAAAAAAATATATATATATATATATATATATAAAGATGGCATATACAATACACGAGGTGAGAGATACATGTCTAGTACATATATATATATATATATATATATATATATATATATATATGCAAAAAGATCACAGTAATCAGGTGATATCAGAATATGCAAGACAACCACTATGAAAAAATAGAGGAATTCCAAGCGCTTTCGTGACTACTCACATTATCAAGGAACTATAAAAGGAAACATGACAAGAGGACTTATATAAGGGGCAAGACTACACCTCACAGTCACATCACACTAACAAAGACTACACCTCACAGTAGCGTAACATCTCACGACTCTGTGAAGAGGAAAACAAGAAAGGACCTGAAACTCTTCCCAAGAATTAAGATTAGTCCAATTTATCATTAAATTCTTCCCAAATTTTATTAATTATAAAAGAATCCAATTTATATAAACCAAAAGAAATATTCATATTATTTTCAAAACTGTAAGACGTAGAAGTTCTTGTAAGACGTAGAATGAGGGGAGACATGATCGAGGTATACAAGTGGAAAATGGGTATTAACAAAGGGGATATAAATAAGGTCTTGAGGATATCTCTCCAAGAGAGAACCCGCAATAATGGATTCAAGTTAGATAAGTTTAGATTTAGAAAGGATATAGGAAAGTATTGGTTTGGAAATAGGGTAGTTGATGAGTGGAACAGTCTGCCTAGTAGGGTTATTGAAGCTAGGACCTTGGGTAGTTTCAAATTTAGGTTGGATAAATTCATGAGTGAGAGGGGTTGGATTTGAGTGGGACTCGCGCATGAGTGGGTAGAATTGTCAAAGCTTATTTCTTGGGTAGCATTGAAAATTGGGTTGAGCAAATATTCTGTTAGTGGGACGGATTGTGAAGGACCTGCCTAGTATGGGCCAACAGGCCTGCTGCAGTGTTCCTCCTTTCTTATGTTCTTATGTTCTTATATTCCTCTCAACCATGGACTTGCTAGTCCATGGTTGAGAGGAATATAATAGAATCATGTTTCATTAAAAGCAGTTTTGAAAATAATATGAATATTTCTTTTGGTTTATATAAATTGGATTCTTTTATAATTAATAAAATTTGGGAAGAATTTAATGATAAATTGGACTAATCTTAATTCTTGGGAAGAGTTTCAGGTCCTTTCTTGTTTTCCTCTTCACAGAGTCGTGAGATGTTACGCTACTGTGAGGTGTAGTCTTTGTTAGTGTGATGTGACTGTGAGGTGTAGTCTTGCCCCTTATATAAGTCCTCTTGTCATGTTTCCTTTTATAGTTCCTTGATAATGTGAGTAGTCACGAAAGCGCTTGGAATTCCTCTATTTTTCATAGTGGTTGTCTTGCATATATATATATATATATATATATATATATATATATATAAATATATATATATATATATATATATATATATATATATATATATATATATATATATATATATATATATATATATATATATTTATTTATGTCGTGTCGAATAGGTAAAACTGGTCAATTAGCAAGAACTCATTTAAAATTAAGTTCTTTCTAAAATTTTCTCTTAGACGTTTAAAGAAATATTTTTACTCATATATGTTCATGTAAAAATTAATAATTTTGTTCCAAAAGTACCTTAGAAAACTTACCAAACCTTATTATAACAAGCGCAATTTAATTTAGCTTAATCCAGCTAAATATATTTTAGATAAGTTTGCAATAATTTAATAATAAACAAACACAATGAAATATAGTTTTCTCGCTAGATTCAGAATGATTTTTGCAAAATTATTGCATATACATATTTTCACTTGCCTTATTCGGAAAGAAGAGCGTTGCTATGTGTGTGTGTGTATGTGTGTGTGTGTGTGTGTATGTACGCGCAATTTAATTTAGCTTAATCCAGCTAAATATATTTTAGATAAGTTTGCAATAATTTAATAATAAACAAACACAATGAAATATAGTTTTCTCGCTAGATTCAGAATGATTTTTGCAAAATTATTGCATATACATATTTTCACTTGCCTTATTCGGAAAGAAGAGCGTTGCTATGTGTGTGTGTGTGTGTGTGTGTGTATGTGTGTGTGTGTGTATGTGTGTGTGTGTGTGTATGTGTGTGTGTGTGTGTATGTGTGTGTGTGTGTGTACTCACCTAATTGTACTCACCTAATTGTGGTTGCAGGGGTCGAGACTCAGCTCCTGGCCCCGCCTCTTCGCTGTCTGCTACTGGGTCTCTGCTCTCCCTGCTCCATGAGCTTTATCATACCTTGTCTTAAAACTATGTATGGTTCCTGCCTCCACTATATCTTTCTCTAGTCCATTCCACTTCCTGACTACTCTGTGGCTGAAGAAATGTTTCCTGACATCCCTTTGACTCATCTGAGTCTTCAGCTTCCAGTTGTGTCCCCTTGTTTCTGTGTTCCCTCTCTGAAACAACCTGTCACTATCTACCTTGTCAATTCCCCGCAGTATTTTGTATGTCGTTATCATGTCTCCTCTGACCCTTCTTTCCTCCAGTGTTGTTAGTCCTATTTCCCTCAACCTTTCTTCATAAGACAGACCCCTGAGTTGTGGAACTAACCTTGTCGCAAACCTTTGCACTTTCTCTAGTTTCTTGACGTGCTTGACCAGGTGTGGGTTCCAGACTGGTGCTGCATACTCTAGTATGGGCCTGACGTATACGGTATACAGTGTCTTGAACGATTCCTTGTTAAGGTAACGGAACGCTAATCTTAGGTTTGCCAGTCGCCCATATGCTGCCGCGGTTATCTGGTTGATGTGTGCTTCCGGAGACGTGCTTGGTGTTATACTCACCCCAAGGTCTTTCTCCTTTGATGAGGTTTGTAGCCTTTGTCCACCTAGCCTGTACTCTGTCAGCGGTCTTCTTTGCCCTTCTCCGATCTTCATGACTTTGCATTTGGTGGGGTTAAATTCGAGAAGCCAGTTGCTAGACCAGATGTCAAGCTTGTCCAGGTCACTTTGAAGTCCTGCTTGGTCTTCATCCGATGTGATTCTCCTCATTAATTTCACATCATCTGTGTGTGTGTGTGTGTGTGTGTGTGTGTGTGTGTGTATGTGTGTGTGTGTGTGTATGTGTGTGTGTGTGTATGTGTGTACTCACCTAGTTGTACTCACCTAGTTGTGGTTGCAGGGGTCGAGTCAAAGCTCCTGGCCCCGCCTCTTCACTGGCCGCTACTGGGTCACTCTCCCTGCGCCATGAGCTTTATCATACCTCTGCTTAAAGCTATGTATAGAGCCTGCCTCCACTACATCGCTTCCTAAACTATTCCACTTCCCGACAACTCTGTGACTGAAGAAATACTTCCTAACATCTCTGTGATTCATCTGAGTCTTCAACTTCCATCTGTGTCCCCTTGTTGTTGTGTCCCATCTCTGGAACATTCTGTCTCTGTCCACCTTGTCAATTCCTCTCAGTATTTTATATGTCGTTATCATGTCCTCCCTATCTCTCCTGTCCTCCAGTGTCGTCAGGTTGATTTCCCTTAACCTCTCCTCGTAGGGCATACCCCATAGCTCCGGGACTAGTCTTGTTGCAAATCTTTGCACTTTATCTAGTTTCTTTACATGCTTGGCTAGTGTGGGTTCCAAACTGGTGCTGCATACTCTAATATGGGCCTAACGTACCCAGTGTACAGGGTCCTGAACGATTCCTTATTAAGATGTCGAAATGCTGTTCTTAGGTTTGCTAGGCGCCCGTATGCTGCAGCAGTTATTTGGTCGATGTGCGCCTCAGGAGATGTGGCTGGTGTGTGTGTGTGTGTGTGTGTGTGTGTGTGTGTGTGTGTGCGTGTGTGTGTGTGTGTGTGTGTGTAGTTTCCAGTACACCACCCTGAGTGGCCTTTGTGGCCAAGATTTCTTGTAACTTCTTTTATTCCTAGTTTTAGTTGCCACTGTTGCTGTTGCCCACTTTGTGGGTCTTCAGTGCCACTTGATGATGCCCATTTTATTGTGGATCTTCAGTGTATTAATAAGGTAAATTAAAGAGGTGCATTAAAAAGCATTAATGAGGAGTATTAATGAATTGTGTTCATGATGTGTATTCATGAGGTGTATAAATGAGGTGTAATTATAAGAGTATTCATGAGATGTAATAATGAAGTGTATTAATTCCTGATCAATACGCGTCACCACAGGATCTATGTGCAATACTGACTATAGGGGGATTGGGAGAGGGAAGAAACGGAGTGGGTGTTAAGGGAGTGGAAGGGAGAAGAGGGTGATAAGAGAAAAAAAGGAAGTGAATGAAAAGGGTTAAGGGAAAGAAATAAGGAAATGGATTTAGTAATGGAAAGGGGTATAGGAATTGCCTAAGAAAGAAAGAGGGGATTCAGGAAGTGTGGTGGGGGAGTGAAAGTGGGGACTGAGGTAGTGTGGTGGGGTGAGTGGAAGTGGGAACTGAGGTAGTGTGGTGAGGGAGAGTGGAAGTGGGGACTGATATAGTCTGGTTTGGAGAGTGGAAGTGGGGACTGAGGTAGTGTAGTGGGGGAGAGGCGGCATGGGGACTCAGTGTTGGGGTAAGACAGAGCTCTGGGTGAGTGAGCTCCAGGAGTAAATACTTGGAGTTCATGAGGCATGATGGAGAAGGGAAATCATGGGTATGGGGGAGTGGAAGGGCATGAGGGAGGGGGGATAACAAGTTAAAGGGGAGGGGAGGGGATTCCTGCAGGAGTGAATGGAGGAGGATTCCCTGCAGGAATGAATGGAGGGGAGGGGATTCCTGCAGGAATGAATGGAGGGGAGGAGATTCCTGCAGGAGTGGGTGGGGGAGGGAATTCCTCCCGGAGTGGGTGGATGAGGGGTAATTCCTGCAAGTCTGAGTGGAGGGGTGGGGATTCCTGCAGTAGTGGGTAGAAGGGAGCGGATTCCTGCAGGAGCGAGTGGAGGGGATTTTGTAAGATGATGGAATCATTCTTGACAGAGACAAGGACTAGAAGGGAAAAAAAATTCTGGCTTTGAGGGAGACGAGGGGTATCCAGGGAGGGAGGATTGAGACTAATGATGAGGAGGGGAGGGGAGAGGGAAGAGACATCTGAGCTACCCAGCCTCCTCAGAAAATATTGACATAGCCTTCAAAAAAAGACACCTTAGCTAATGAAGTAAGCATTGATTTTCCGACGATCTATGTCAAGAAACGTCTTCGTGTTGACGCTGCTGCTGCTGCGACGTACTAACACATTCTCATTTAAAAACATCACTTTGACGTTTCGCTTAACATCAGTTTTTTAACGTTTTCTATTTTAAATTTAACCAAAAACAAACAAAATTAAAAAAAATAGTCAACAATACGTCTGGCAACGAGGTAGACTCGCGTTCATATGTGACTCGCATTACGAGTGACGTGTTCATATATGAACGCGAGTCACTCGTAATGCGCATTCAGATGCCAGTATGTATATATACATGTGGCTTGTCTTGCATTGTTAAGATCGCCTGTTTGCGATTGTTTTGCATATATATATATATATATATATATATATATATATATATATATATATATATTTTTTTTATTAACACATCGGCCGATTCCCACCAAGGCAGGGTGGCCCGAAAAAGAAAAACTTTCATCATCATTCACTCCATCACTGTCTTGCCAGAAGGGTGCTTTACACTACAGTTATAAAACTGCAACATTAACACCCCTCCTTCAGAGTGCCGGCACTGTACTTCCCATCTCCAGAACTCAAGTCCGGCCTGCCGGTTTCCCTGAATCCCTTCATAAATGTTACTTTGCTCACACTCCAACAGCACGTCAAGTATTAAAAACCATATGCCTCCATTCACTCCTATCAAATACGCTCACACATGCTTGCTGGAAGTCCAAGCCCCTCGCACACAAAACTTCCTTTACCCCCTCCCTCCAACCTTTCATAGGCCGACCCCTACCCCGCCTTCCCTCCACTACAGATTTATACACTCTCGAAGTCACTCTGTCTCGTTCCATTCTCTCTACATGTCCAAACCACCTCAACAACCCCTCCTCAGCTCTCTGGACAATCGTTTTGGTAATCCCGCACCTCCTCCTAATTTCCAAACTCCGAATTCTCTGCATTATATTCACAAAACACATTGACCTCAGACATGACATCTCCACTGCCTCCAGCCTTCTCCTCGTTGCAACATTCATCACCCATGCTTCACACCCATATAAGAGCGTTGGTATAACTATACTCTCATACATTCCCCTCTTTACTTCCATGGACAAGGTTCTTTGTCTCCACAGACTTCGAAGTGCTCCACTCACCCTTTTCCCCTCATCAATTCTATGATTCACCTCATCCTTCATAGACCCATCCGCTGACATGTCCACTCCCAAATATCTGAATACATTCACCTCCTCCATACTCTCTCCCTCCAATCTGATATCCAATCTTTCGTCACCTATTCTTTTTGTTATCCTCATCACCTTACTCTTTCCTATATTCACTTTCAATTTTCTTCTTTTACACATCCTACCAAATTCATCCACCAACCTCTGCAACTTCTCTTCAGAATCTCCCAAAAGCACAGTGTCATCAGCAAAAAGCAACTGTGACAACTCCCACTTTGTATTTGCTTCTTTATCTTTTAGCCCAACACCTCTTGCCAAGACCCTCGCATTCACTTCTCTTACAACCCCATCTATAAATATATTGAACAACCACGGTGACATCACACATCCTTGTCTAAGGCCCACTTTTACTGGGAAATAGTCCCCTTCCCTCCTACACACTCTAACCTGAGCGTCACTATCCTCATAAAAACTCTTCACTGCTTTCAGTAACCTTCCTCCTATTCCATACACCTGCAACATCTGCCACATTGCCCCCCTATCTACCCTATCATACGCCTTTTCAAAATCCATAAATGCCACAAAAACATCTTTACCCTTATCCAAATACTGTTCACCTATATGTTTCACTGTAAACACTTGGTCTACACACCCCCTACCTTTCCTAAAGCCCCTTGTTCATCTGCTATCCTGCTTTCTGTTTTACTCTTAATTCTTTCAATAATAACTCTACCATACACATTTACCAGGTACACTCAACAGACTTATTCCCTATAATTTTTGCACTCTCTTTTGTCCCCTTTGCCTTTATACAAAGGAACAATACACACTCTCTGCCAATCCCTAGGTACCTTACCCTCTTCCATACATTTATTAAATAATAGCACCAACCACTCCAAAATTATATCCCCACCTGCTTTTAACATTTCTATCTTTATCCCATCAATCCCAGCTGCCTTACCCCTTTCATTCTACCCACTGCCTCACGAACTTCCCTACACCCACAACTGGCTCTTCCACACTCCTACAAGATGTTATTCCTCCTTGCCCTACACACGAAATCACAGCTTCCCTGTCTTCATCAACATTTAACAAATCCTCAAAATATTCTCTCCATCTTCCCGATACCTCTAACTCTCCATTTAATAACTCTCCTCTCCTATTTTTAACTGTCAAATCCATTTGTTCTCTAGGCTTCCTCAGCTTATTAATCTCATTCCAAAACTTTTTCTTATTTTCAACAAAATTTGCTGATAACATCTCACCCACTCTCTCATCTGCTCTCTTTTTACATTGCTTCACCACTCTTTTAACCTCTCTTTTCTCTCCATATACTCTTCCCTCCTTGCATCACTTCTACTTTGTAAAAACCTCTCATATGCTAACTTTTTCTCCTTACTACTCTCTTTACATCATCATTCCACCAATCGCTCCTCTTCCCTCCGCACCCACTCGCCTGTAACCACAAACTTCTGCTGAACACTCTAACACTACATTTTTAAATCTTCCCCATACATTTTCGCCCCCATTGCCTAGACTCTCACTAGCCCATCTATCCTCCAATAGTTGTTTATATCTTACCCTAACTGCCTCCTCTTTTAGTTTATAAACCTTCACCTCTCTTTTACTTACTGATTCTATTTTCCTTGTATCCCATCTACCTTTTACTCCCACTGTAGCTATAACTAAAAAGTGATCTGATATATCTGTGGCCCCTCTATAAACATGTACATCCTGAAGTCTACTCAACAGTCTTTTATCTACCAATACATAGTCCAACAAACTACTGTCATTACGCCCTACATCATATCTTGTATACTTATTTATCCTCTTTTTCTTAAAATATGTATTACCTATAACTAAACCCCTTTCTATACAAAGTTCAATCAAAGGGCTCCCATTATCATTTACACCTGGCACCCCAAACTTACCTACTACACCCTCTCTGCATGTTTCTCCCACTTTAGCATTTAGGTCCCCTACCACAATTACTCTCTCATTTGGTTCAAAAGTTCCTATACATTCGCTTAACATCTCCCAAAATCTCTCTCTCTCCTCTACACTCCTCTCTTCTCCAGGTGCATACACGCTTATATATATATATATATATATATATATATATATATATATATATATATATGTATATATATATATATATATATATATATATATATATATATATATATATATATATATATATATATATATATATATATATATATTGTGGAGCCATAGCCTCGGAGAAGTGGATAAAAGGCTTCAAGGAAGAATATTTACATTTCTTTCTGAAGCCATTTGAATATTACACTTCCCCTACCACCACATCTTTTGAATGTCTATAAACTTTATTTCAAGACAAAATACATTGACAAAATACATTGACAGGAATACAATAGGGAGTAAAACAACATAGATAACAACTCAGAGCTACATGTCAAATACTTCGTCCAGCTCCCCGGCAGTGGGACGCGTGCCCAGAATGCTGCAGGCATTTTCCCTCTGGATCGCAACACTGAGTCTCTGAAAGAGGAAGCTTTTCAGTGAATTTATTATCAGAGTGACTTTAATATGATTAGTTGGAGCTAGATAGAGTGAGTTTGGGAAACTTCTAGAAAACAGCCACTAGCTTGCGCACTGTAACTTGGGATCATACTAGATAGATTTGATCTTATAATAGAGAAGAAATCAGTTAGTATGTTAGCTGATTCAGAACGCTGGATGTGAGAGTCATTGGGTTTAGTCAGGAAAATATCTCTGGTTTCTTTCAATTTTCGAGAGCCCAGAATTTGGGAGAGTGTTTTCCAGGTACTTTTCCTATCCTCTTTTATTTCACTAAGCCTGCTTACATAAAACAGTTTAGAATTCTTTATTGGAATAATAAGTATTGATGTATAGTTTTTATCCTGTTCTTTATTTATAAATTCCAGTCTGCACTGTTTTTCATAGTTATGTTTTTATCAATAGACTTGAGAATGTTATATGTTAGCCATGGGCTACTTAGTCTCTTTGCTGCAATTTGCTTAGTTTTAATAGAATGACGAATATTGTAGAGACTTTGTGTTGTTCGTAGAAAAACACTGACACATTTGTCAATTTCCCGATCGTCAATAAACTTACCGCTGTAATAAAGTTATTTACTGATGTCTTATTATGGAGACATAATGAGATCTTACTATTTAAAGACTCTTGTTGAGGTCATCAACATCAAGACGTAGAAAATGCATTGGGACATCCACCATTATTTGGAATGGAACGAATTGGAGTCACCAATGATGTATTGAGGGAAATGTGCTGTAGCCACCAATATTTTATGGGTGGAAACGTGCTGGAACCACCAACTTAATAATGAATGAAACATGATGGAGCCACTTATATTATACGGAGGAGGGAGACATGTTGAGGTCACCAGCATTATATGGAGCGAAATATTATGAGAGAAACATGTTAGCACCAACAGCATTATAAGGAAGCAAACTTGTTGTGGTAACCAGCTCTGTAAGGAAGGAAACGTGTTGATGCAACCAGCTTAAATAAGGAAACGTGTTGATGCCACCAGTAATATAAGGAAGAAAACCTGCTGGGGCCACTTGCTTTATAAGGAAAGTTGTCGAGACCACCAGAAGTATGAGATAAAAGTTTTATTGGCTCCCAGATACGGTTTCGCCCTTCTTATACTCCTGGTGGTAGCCGATGATCGACTTACGTCTCTTTTGTTTATCCCCACACACACTTCCTGTTGCTTCCCGTCATAGTGTCTATTGTTGGCCATGAGTAGAAAAGATTGCAACTCTCTGCATGTTGATACCAACAAAGTGATGTATCCACTCTAGTAAATAATTGATAACCTCTAAGTCTCGCCCGTCATAGTGCTGGCAACACTATTCTGCTAATGTTATAAGAGCATCGCTGTCAAGGGTTCGTCCTGATGAATAAATTAACGTTGCCATCTTGACCTGACCTAACTGAACCTGACCTAGCAGAGACAGAAAGTCAAACGGAGATGGTCAGAAATCCCCTTTTGCTACTCCCTTCCCGTCCACTTAAGAGAGCGTTGATTTAACAGTGCACTTCCAGACTGTGTAAAGGAACGTCGTCAGTACACCAAAACGCTGGTTGCGTTAACGTAGAGATTAAACAACATTTTCTCTGTTTCTTCCAAGCTGCTGTTCCATCAGCTGTGACTTAATTGTTCAGAATGGAACGAAATGTCATCGTGAGTTTCCTGTCCTAAATGCGGGTTATTTGCGAGTCTAAAGAGCATTCTCCCATGTAAGACATTTGAGCGCTCTCGTACAGTCTGATACTTTGGTTTATTTACGTCACCTAACCTAAAATAATGTTCGTAAAGAAGCAGCTTTCATCCACACAGCAAAAAACCAGAGTTGTTTCTTACGAGGGAAGGGTGACAGGGAGGAAGTGGGGGGGGGGTGCACTACCACCCTCCTGGCATCATAACTTTGACCTCACTCTGTCTGATTGTTGCTTCTCCTGCCTTGCCTCATCCCTTATTTATTAACCTCTCCTGTGTCTTCTCTACGTTCATTTTTCCCTCAACCTTACTTGGCTTGTAGCCTTATTTAAGCTTTCTTACGTCATTACGTTTCAAGTCTCCGAGAGAGAGACGAGGGGGGAGAGAGGAGAGGAGGAGAGAGAGGAGAGGAGAGAGAGAGAGAGAGAGAGAGGAGAGAGGAGAGAGAGAGAGAGAGAGAGAGAGAGAGAGAGAGGAGAGAGGAGAGAGAGGAGAGAGAGAGGAGAGAGAGAGAGAGAGGGAGAGAGAGAGAGAGAGAGAGGAGAGAGAGAGAGAGAGAGGAGAGAGAGAGAGAGAGAGAGGAGAGAGAGAGAGAGAGAGAGAGAGAGAGAGAGAGAGAGAGAGAGAGAGAGAGAGAGAGAGAGGAGAGAGAAGAGAGAGGAGAGAGAGAGAGAGAGAGAGAGAGAGAGAGAGAGAGAGAGAGAGAGAGAGAGAGAGAGGAGAGAGAGAGAGAGAGAGAGAGAGAGAGAGAGAGAGAGAGAGAGAGAGAGAGAGAGAGAGAGAGAGAGAGAGAGAGAGAGAGAGAGAGAGAGAGAGAGAGAGAGAGAGAGAATGAATGAATGAATGAGTGAATGAATGAATGAATGAGTGAATGAATGAATGTTCTGTAAATAATGAAGCGATCATAAGACAGTATTTTAGTTGTCAAGCATAAGTTATTATTGGAATTTATTAAGTAAGTTTGCCTCTTGAGAATTCTTTTTATTGCAGTTCGAACATGGTACTCACCTAATTGTGGTTGCAGGGGTCGAGACTCAGCTCCTGTGTGTGTGTGTGTGTGTGTGTGTGTGTGTGTGTGTGTGTGTGTGTGTGTGTGTGTGTGTGTGTGTGTGTGTGTTTACTCACCTAATTATACTCAGCTAATTGTAGTTGCAGGGGTCGAGTCATAGCCCCTGGCCCCGCCTCATCACTGATCGCCTACTAGGTCATTCACTCCCTGCTCCGTGAGCTTTATCATACCTCTTCTTAAAGTTATGTATGAATCCTGCCTCCACCACCTCACTTTCCAGACTTCCTGAGAACTCTGTGACTGAAGAAATACTTCCTAACATCTCTGTGACTCATCTGAGTCTTCACCTTTCAATTGTGATCCCTTGTCACTGTGTCCCATCTCTGGAACATCTTATCTTTGTCCACCTTGTCGATTCCTCTCAGCATTTTATATGTTGTTATCATGTGTCCCCTGTCCCTCTTGTCCTTCAGTGTCGTCAGGTTAATTTCCCTTAACCTCTCCTCGTAGGACATGCCCCTTATCTCCGGGACTAGCCTCGTTGCAAACCTTTGCACTTTCTCTAATTTCCTGACGAGCTTGCCCAGGTGTGGGGTCCAAACTGGTGCTGCATAATCCAATATAGCACTGGCGTACACGGTGAACAGAGTCCTGATCGACTCGCTACTGAGATGTCAGAAAGCTGTTCTTAGGTTTCCTAGGCGCCCATATGCTGCAGCAGTTATTTCGCTGATGTGCGCCTCAGGAGATATGGTCAGTATTATACTCACCTCAAGATCCTTTTCCTTGAGTGAGGTTTGTAGTCTTTGGCCCCTTAGTCTGTATTCTGTCTGCGGTCTTATGTGCCCTACCCGCTCTTCATGACTTTGCACATTGCGGGGTTGAACTCCAGGAGCCACTTGCTAGACCAGTCCTGTAGCCTGTCCAGATCCATTTGTAGTCCCGCCTGGTCCTCCTCCGATTGAATTCACCTCATTAACTTCACATCCTCTGCAAACAGGGACACTTCTGAGTCTATTTCTTCCGTCATGTCGTTCCCGTATACCAGAAACAGAACTGGTCCTAGGACTGACCCTTGTGGAACCCCGCTCGTCAGAAGCGCCCAATCCGACACCTCGCCACGTACCATGACTCGCTGTTGTCTTCCTGTCAGGTGTTCTCTGATCCATTGCAGTGCCTTCCCTATTATACCTGCCTGGTCCTCAAGGCAGGTATAACAGGGAAGCCTTTTTACAGTCCAAGAAAATGCAATCTTCCCACCCTTCTCTCTCTTGTCTTACTGCTGTCACCTTGTGATAGAGCTCCAGTAGGTTTGTGACACAGGATTTCCCATCCCTGAATCCGTGCTGGTTCCAGCAGATTAGCTGATTTCTTTCTAGGTGCTTCACCACTCTTCTCCTGTTAATCTTCTCCATGACTTTGCATACTATGCATGTCAGTGATACTGGTCTGTAGTTTAATGCTGCATGTCTGTCTCCTTTTATAAAAATTGGGGCTACATTTGCTGTCTTCCATACCTCAGGTAGTCGCCCTGTTTCGATAGATGTGTTGAAGATTGTTGTTAGTGGACCCACGGAGAGATGTTTTCTGGCCCCATCGCCTTTGAGGAATCTAGTTTGCTTAGCAGCTTCTTCACCTCCTCCTCAGTTGTGTGTATTGTGTCCAGCAGTTGCTGGAGTACCCCACCACTCCGTGTTTCTGGAATCCTTTCTGTATCCACTGCGAATGCTTCTTTAAATCTCATGTTGAGCTCCTCACATACTTCTCTGTCATTTCCTGTGAGCTCCCCTCCTTTCTTCTTCAGCCTGATTACCTTGTCCTCTACTGTTTTTCTCCTGATGTGTCTGTACAACAGCTTTGGGTCGGACTTGGCTTTCGCTGCTAAGTCATTTTCGTATTGTCGCTGGGCCTTCCTCCTTACCTGTGCATATTCGTTTCTGGCTCTTTGATTACTCTCCTTATTCTCATGGGTCCTATGCCTCATATACTTCTTCCATTCTCTGTTACATTTGGTTTTGGCCTCTCTACACCTCCGGGTGAACCAAGGGCTCGTTCTGGCCTTCTCCTTATGTTTGTTGCTCTTGTGCACAAACCTCTCCTCTGCTGCCTTGCAAATTGTTGTAACATATTCCTTCATCTCATTTACTGATTTCCCTGCCAGTTCTCTATCCCACTGAACTTCAAACATAAAGTTCTTCATGCCTGTGTAGTCCCCTCACTTGTAGTTTGGCTTCATTCGTCCTACCCTACCTGCTTCCTTCTCCACTTGTAACTCTACTATGTATTCAAAGCTCAGAACCGCGTGATCGCTACCTCCGAGGGGCCTTTCGTATGTGATGCCCTCAATATCTGCACTACTCAAGGTGAATATTAGGTCCAGTCTTGCTGGTTCGTCCTCTCCTTTCTCTCTGGTAGTCTCTCATGGTGTGTTTGTGTGTGTGTGTGTGTGTGTGTGTGTGTGTGTGTGTGTGTGTACTCACTTAGTTGCTTGGGTCGAGTCACAGCTCCTGGCCCCGCCTCTTCATTGGTCGCTACTAGTGTGTGTGTGTGTCTGTACTCACCTATTTGTGGTTGCAGGGGTCGAGTCATAGCTCCTGGCCCCGCCTCTTCACTGATTGCTACTAGGTCCTTTCTCTCCCTGCTCCATGAGATTTATCAAACCTCGTCTTAAAACTATGTATGGTTCCTGCCTCCACTACGTCACTTTCTAGGCTATTCCACTTCCTGACAACTCTATGACTGAAGAAATACTTCCTAACATCTCTTTGACTCATAGGACTCTTCAACTTCCAATTGTGACCCCTTGTTTCTGTGTCCCCTCTCTGGAACATCTTGTCTCTGTCCACCTTATCTATTCCTCACAGTATTTTATATGTCGTTATCATGTCTCCCCTAACCCTCCTGTCCTCTAGTGTCGTCAGGCCGATTTACCTTAAACTTTCTTCGTATGACAATCTCCTTAGCTTTGGGACAAGTCTTGTTGCAAACCTTTGCACTTTCTCTAGTTTCTTGACTTGCTTGACCAGGTGTGGGTTCCAAACTGGTGCTGCATACTCCAGTATGAGCCTGACGTATATGGTGTACAGAGTCTTGAACGATTCCTTAATGAGGTATTGGAACGCTATTCTTAAGTTTGCCAGACGCCCGTATGCTGCAGCAGTTATCTGATTAATGTGTGCCTCAGGAGATGTGCTGGGTATTATACTCACCCCAAGATCTTTTTCCTTGAGTGAGGTTTGCAGTCTTTGGCCACCTAGACTATACTCTGTCTGCGGTCTTCTTTGCCCTTCCCCGATCTTCATGACTTTACATTTGGCAGGGTTAAATTCAAGGAGCCAGTTACTGGACCAGGCTTGTAGCCTGTCCATGTCTCTTTGTAGTCCTGCTTGAGCCTCGACTGATTTAATTCTTCTCCTTAACTTCACATCATCTGCAAACAGGGACACTTCTGAGTCTATCCCTTCCGTTATGTCATTCACATATACCAAAAATAGTACCGGTCCCAGGACTGACCCTTGTAGAACACCACTCGTCACAGGTGCCCACTCTGACACATCGTCACGTACCATGACTCGTTGTTGCCTCCCTGCCAGATATTCTCTGATCTATTGCAGTGCCTTTCCTGTTACGTGTGCCTGATCCTCTAGCTTTTGCATTAACCTCTTGTGAGGAACTGTGTCGAACGCCTTCTTGCAGTCCAAGAAAATGCAGTCTATCCACCCCTCTCTCTCTCTCGTGTCTTACTTCTGTTACCTTGTCATAAAACTCCAGTAGGTTTGTGACAGGATTTTCCTTCCCTGAAACCGTGCTGGTTGTCGTTTATAAGCTTGTGTCTTTCTAGGTGCTCCACCACTCTCCTCCTGATGATCTTCTCCATGGCTTTGCATACTATACACGTCAGTGACACAGGTCTGTAATTTAATGCCTCATGTCTGTCTCCTTTCTTAAAAATTGGGACTACATTTGCCATCTTCCACACCTCAGGTAGTTGCCCAGTTTCAATGGATGTGTTGAAGATTTTTGTTAGTGGCACACTCAACATCTCTGCTCCCTCTCTAAGGACCCACGGAGAAATGTTGTCAGGTCCCACCGCTTTTGAGGTATCGAGTTCACATAGCAGCTTCTTCACCTCCTCCTCGGTTGTGTGCATTTCATCCAGCACTTGTTGGTATACCTCCCTATTCTGAATTCCTGGAGTCCTTCCTGTCTCCTCTGTAAAGACTTCTTTAAATCTCATGTTGAGCTCCTCACATACCTCTTGGTCGTTTCTTGTGAACTCCCCACCTTCCTTCCATACACCTTTGGGTGAACAAAGGACTCGTTCTGGTCTTCCCATTACTTGTTTCCCTTGGGGACAAACCTCTCCTCTGGCTCTTTGCATTTGGTTGTCACATATTCCATCATTTCTTTTACTGGTTTTCCTGCCAATTCTCTCTCCCACTGAACGTCTTGTAGGAAGTTCATCATGCTTGTGTAGTCCCCACTTTTGTAGTTTCGTTTCTCCCTTCATATTCCTGCTCCCCTCTCCACTTGTAGCTCAACTATATAATCAAAACACAGAACGAAATGATCACTAGCTCCAAGGGGCCTTTCATATGTGATATCCTCGATGTCTGAACTACTCAAGGTGAATACTAGGTCCAGTCTTGCTGGATCATCCTCACCTCTCTCTCTGGTAGTGTTTCTAACATGTTGATGCATGAGGTTTTCCAGTACCACATCCATCATCTTGGCTCTCCATGATTCAGGACCCCCGTGGGGCTCCAGGTTTTCCCAATCAATCTCTTTGTGATTGAAATCACCAATAACTAGCAACTTTGCTCTCCCTATGTGGGCTCTTCTGGCCACCTCGGCTAGTGTGTCTACCATTGCTCTGTTGGCCTCCTGCAGTTCTGTGGCGGGTTGTACATTACAGCAATTATCACCTTATGGCCCTCAGACTTGATTGTTCCTACTATGTAGTCCCTTTCGCCCATTCCATCCATTTCTTCCACTTCCTCAAATCCCCACCGGTTCTTAATGAGCAGTGCAACTCCTCCTCCCCCTCTGCTCCCTCTATCTTTCCTGAGGATTTGATATCCGGGTGGAAAGATTGCATCTGTTATCATCCTGGTGAGTTTCTTTTCTGTGAGTGCTATTATGTGTGGGGATATCTCCTTTATTCTTTCATGCCACTCCTCACATTTATTTGTTATACCATCTGCATTTGTATACCAAACCTTTCCGTTGGGGTTGGGAAAGTGGGAGACCTGATGAGGAACTATGGGTGGTTGGTGTGAAGGTGGAGTTTGTAATGAGGTAGGTGGAAGCATTGGGTATGGCATGTGTGTTTTGGTTTAGATTGTTTGGTTGCATTGGGGTTGTCCAGGTTGGGGAACATCTGAAGGTATTTGAGCTTCTTCCTGAGTCTGGGTTCTCCTGTCCATCTCTCTTTCCTCCTTTTGTCTCTGTACCCTCTCTTTCAGTTTCTGTCTTTCTTCTCGTGTTCTGTCGCGGTCGAGATACACATTCCGGTAATCTGACATATCCCTTAGTCTTGCTTTCTCCTGCAAAATCCTGTTTCGAGTCAATTTCGCTTTGAAAATCACTTTGACTGGCCGGATTCTTCCTCTTGCAAACCCCCCTATTCTCAGAAAATTTGCCAGCTGGGTCATATCATCTCCTATTGCTTTCATGATGCTTTCAATCGCTTTTTTCTTCCCTTGTCTTCTTGCTTCATAAGTTTCCCCTTCAGCTTCCTTGAGCCCATAAATAAAGACTGATCTCTCTCTTTCATTCTCCCACTGCCTATCCCTATGTAACCCCTGATTCGTTTTTGTTGCCTCCATTGCAGCTTTCCTTTCTTCAGTCTCTTCACTGTCTGTTATCCCTTGGTCCAGTGGCCTGTCACTTTCCCTTAACATTCCCTGTGCATTGCTGTGGTCTGTTAGGGCTTCTACGTATAGCTTAGCTCTCCCTTTTTCTACACTCCCCTCGATTGTTCCTGATGTGATCCTCTCTTTTTCTCGGGCTCCACGATGGTCTGATAGGGCCTCTGCATACAGTTTCACTCCATTCTCTACAGTCTCCTTATTTGTGACTGAGGTAGCAGTTTCTGATACCATGTCCACATTGCTTTTTAGTTCTTTAGGCTGTTTCAAATTTTTCAGTTCCTCTTCTAATCTCTGTCTTAGCCTCTGCTGTTGTGACTTGCTTCTCCCACTTCCTACTTTCTGCAGCTATCCTCTCCTCCATTTTCTTGCTAAGCTCCTCTAGCTTCCTTCCCCACTCATGTTCCCTTTTCATGAGCTCTTCTGCCCAATCTTCCTTCGCAGTCTTATCCTCCAGTCCCCTAGTTTTCCGTACTGCCTGTGTGTGTGTGTGTGTGTGTGTGTGTGTGTGTGTGTGTGTGTGTATGGTGCTCGCGCGCGTGCGTATGTATATTCGTTTAATTTTTGCGTGAGTTTTAGCTCCTGTGTCTTCCTCTTAACTTCTCGTTGTCTGAATTAATCTATGTTTACAATATCTGTTTTTTAACCTGTGGACTGTTTTAGTCTCTACTACATGGTTCATGGTCAAGGCCTCTTTATCATTAGTTCTAGACCTCATGATTTCACACATAACAATCTGGCTTTGTTTACCCTCCCAATTTGCCAATATATTTTGTATGAGATGATAGTGTCTCCCTTTTGATTTCCTTTCTTTTAGCGTCGACAGATTCAGTTCGTGAAGCTTTTATTTATCATTTTACTCTTTTCCAGTACCTGCCTGGTGCCGGTCTTTAGTATTCTTTTTATTAAGTGTCGGCTCTACAACGGTCCTGCGCATTCGATTTGGTTCTATGCACGTTGTGTATAGCACTTTCAAAGATTGCATTCTTTCGATTGCCAGTGTGGCAAGCACCTCAGACGTTCCTCGCTCTGTGCCCTCTTCGTAAGATACGTTGGACCTGATAGTTTACTCCATTTTCTCTTTCCTTGTTTCTGCCACGTATTTGTCTTCTATGTGACTCCTCTTCCTTTTCCTCCCATTTTCATTATTTGTCATTTATTCGTTTCACCATTTTCACTGATTTCCGGGAAATGTTCTCGATTCACTCGAGGATGACTCCTTGAAAGATCTATTCAGAGGTTTTCATACCTCGCCCTCGTCTCAAGTGAGCTGTCCATTCACTTTATTTCGTCTTATGATTTGGCTCCTTGAAGTAATCATCCTTCTGATGTTACTGAAGAGTTGTTTTGTTTCTGATTTAGTATATTCGTGCCTGTGAAAGAAAATTTCTGTAATTAATTATTTTTGCTTTGATCCTGTGCTCTCTCCTTGTGTGGCAGTTCCTAAGTTATTCCATTTCCATTGTGTCCCGTGATTATTCATTCCTGGCTTTTCTACTCCAGTTTCAGTTCTCTACCGAATTCTATTTTATATTAGCAGTTATATAAGTTTTGTAACTCTCGATTCTGGTCCTGTAAAAGTTCTTGATGATATAAATGCTTTCTTATTATTTTAATGCCGTTCCTGTTTAGATGTTTGATTTTCATTTCTGTTTCCCAGTACTTAGTATGAAGGCTCTCTTTTTTTCTTATTGTCTTTGTGGCATCCTAAGACTACGTTACATTTTATTCAGCATATGTCACACACCCATATAGACATGCCTCCCGACCAGCAAACCATGTCCTAAGGATATGACCAGTAGGGGCCCTATCGTTATGGTTCAACCAGCCAATGACAAGGAAGCACGCCAAAATTGTGAAGCGATGTGGGACACTTGTGAATCAACACTGGCAGATTTACCTCCAAGTCTGGTTGCTGGGGTTATTATCATGTCTCTTGCTTGCATTTGCCTTATTGTACATATCCTGTATATATTGTACATACATTGGTTACTGTTTGGTTAAGGAAATATAACTATTTGCTCTGCTCTCTTTTTGCTCGTTCTACCTTGGTAATCGTGCTACAGCCAGGTGTGTGCAGGCCACTAGTCTACACCTCTGTTCATTATAATCTTTCTATGTATTTCCCATACTAACTGTATTTCTCTCATAAAATCATTCATCTTCATGTATTTCTCCATCCCCTTCTTCTGTGTTCCTCTTCAGCTTCACTTCACCAGACAGTCGAACCTGGATGCACTTCTCTCGTTTGCTTCTAAGAGGTTACTGTATTCCTTTCTTGGTTTCCTGTTGTTTGCGAGGACTTTTAGCTTAGTGATATTAATATCTGAGGTACTCTCAGACGAAATTGTTAGTATTAAGAACAATCCAACCTCCGTGCTCCTCGAAGTTTCTCTGGTTTCTGATTATCAAATGCTTCTCTTCCTTTTTTTCTCTGTTTTCGACATATTATTTAATTAATGCAGCCAGTGATTCATGAAGTAACCTTCGTGCACTACTGTGTGTTTAATATGACACTCAAATTTTAATATTCATTATTCTTGGTTAGGTTAAGTTTGACAACATTTAGTTAGGCTATATTTTATAAACGATAATATCGAAATTAGAACAATGGGTAGCATATTTCTGGAAGCACAGGGCATATTGTGGATCGTTTAGAGTGTATTTTCTGACGAACGGTACGGAAAGTGGAGAATAGGTTGGTGTTTCATAAGATCACAAAATTGAAATGAAAACTTACATATAAATAAGACACATGCGCAACATTTAAGTAGCTTTATTCCCAGAATGTTTCGCCTACACAGTGGGATTCTTCAGTCGAGTACAGAGAAGGCAGCAGAGGCAGTAGAGATGTACAGACGATGTAATCAGTCCATCACCCTTGAAGACGTAGTTTTGAGGTAGTCAGTCCCTCAGCCTGGAAAAGAGTTCTGCTCCATAGTCTGGAACAATGTGAAGTTGAAGCAACAATATGGAGACTTATGTATTGAGCATAGATAATCTTGTCGACGACAGGAAAAAGGAGCCCACTGGGTGATGGACTGATTACATCGTCTTTACACATCTACTGCTTCTGCTGCCTCCTCTGTACTCGACTGAAGAAACCTATTGTATAGGTGAAACGTTTCAGAATTAAGGTACCTAACTGTTGCACATGTGTCTTGCTTGAAAACTGACATCTTAGACCATCTTGATTTAGGACGAAAGGGACCGTCATCTTGCTTTCATTTCTGGTCTGTGAGTGTGCGATTTGTTCTAGTCTTGGTACAGTATTATAACTATTAGTCTCCTCACTCATTCTTTAATACTTTGTACACCTTTGTGCAATACCACATTAGTTATGGTGTTAATTTCAGCTACATAAGGACTGTAATGTCAAGCATTACCCTTTTTTTCCGTTCTTTCAGATGATTTTTTTTTCGAAGATTTCATATGTATATTTGTACCTCACAGGTATTATCTTTATGATTCACGACACACACACACACACACACACACACACACACACACACACACACACACACACACACACACACACACACACACACACACACACATACACACAACACAAGGTGGACAGAGACAGAATGTTCCAGAGGTGAGACACAACAACAAGGGGTCACAGTTGGAAGTTGAAGACTCAGATGAACCACAGGGATGTTAGGAAGTATTTCTTCAGTCACAGAGTTGTGAGGAAGTGGAATAGTCTTGGTAGTGATAGCTTTAAGGAGAGGTATGATAAAGCTCATGGATCGGGTAGAGTGACCGAGTATCGGCCAGTGAAGAGGTGGAGTCAGGAGCTGTGAATCGACCCCTGCAACCACAAATAGGTGATTACACACACACACACACAAACACACACACACAAACACACACACACACCACCACCACTCTCTTCTCCACTCAACCCTCCCACTGCTATCACCACCACTATCACCACCACTATCACCACCACTATCACCACCACTAGCACCACCTGCATCAGTTCCCTTACCACCATCACTAACCAAATTCCTAACTTATTTACCAACACCTGAAAAAACAGACATTTGCATCAGCACAACTGCAAGACTGAAGGAAAAATAATTTAATTGAGAAAATGAAAATGAAAAGGAGGAAATATATATTAAAAGTTAGAGAAATGTTTAAGATAACAGTTGCAGAAATATATAAGTTAGTGAAATATAAGATAACAGTTGTTAAAATATTAGATAGCAGTTGCTGAAATATAGGATAACAGTTCCTAAAAAGTAAGATGAAATTCGTGAGTCTGTGACGAAGATGATATTATTCAAACTATACCACGGGTGGGGTTAGAACCCGCGACCAGAGAGTCTCAAAACTCCAGACCGACGCGTTTTGAGACTCTCTGATTGCGAGTTCTAACCCCACCCGTGGTATGGTTTGTTTGTAATCGTGTCATTACGATTTCGTGAATTATGACTTCATTCCTACGAGCTGTCTGGTGGTGTGTGTCAACCCATTCTCACAACAACAGTGATACTCGTTCATATCTGAACGTTACCAGCTTTCTGTCAGACACTGCCTTGCCAGACGTGTTCCGATTTTTTCTTTATTTGTTTTTTGGTGATTACATACAACTTTCTGAAGTTTATGTAACCTAACCCAACCTTCCCAAACTTGATTTTATCGAATCAAACCTAACGTTATCTTAGCTAATCTAATTTTACTTGGTCTAACTTAATCTAACCTAATCTTAGGTAAATTAACTTTGCTTAAAATGGTGAAAAGCAACGAAGTAAAATTATTGTTGATGTGTTTCTGACGGAGGTACCAACTGTTGTGTGAAGTGTGAATGTGTTGCTGACGGAGGTACCAACTGTTGTGTGAAGTGTGAATGTGTTGTTGACGGAGGTACCATCTGTTGTGTGAAGTGCAAATGTGTTGCTGACGGAGGTACCAACTGTTGTGTGAAGTGTGAATGTGTTGCTGACGGAGGTACCATCTGTTGTGTGAAGTGCAAATGTGTTGCTGACGGAGGTACCATCTGTTGTGTGAAGTGTGAATGTGTTGTTGACGGAGGTACCATCTGTTGTGTAAAGTGTAAATGTGTTGCTGACGGAGGTACCAACTGTTGTGTGAAGTGTGAATGTGTTGTTGACGGAGGTACCAACTGTTGTGTGAAGTGTGAATGTGTTGTTGACGGAGGTACCAACTGTTGTGTGAAGTGCAAATGTGTTGCTGACGGAGGTACCATCTGTTGTGTGAAGTGTGAATGTGTTGTTGACGGAGGTACCATCTGTTGTGTGAAGTGCAAATGTGTTGCTGACGGAGGTACCAACTGTTGTGTGAAGTGTGAATGTGTTGTTGACGGAGGTACCAACTGTTGTGTGAAGTGCAAATGTGTTGCTGACGGAGGTACCATCTGTTGTGTAAAGTGTAAATGTGTTGCTGACGGAGGTACCATCTGTTGTGTGAAGTGTGAATGTGTTGCTGACGGAGGTACCATCTGTTGTGTAAAGTGTAAATGTGTTGCTGACGGAGGTACCATCTGTTGTGTGAAGTGTGAATGTGTTGCTGACGGAGGTACCATCTGTTGTGTAAAGTGTAAATGTGTTGCTGACGGAGGTACCATCTGTTGTGTGAAGTGTGAATGTGTTGTTGACGGAGGTACCATCTGTTGTGTAAAGTGTAAATGTGTTGCTGACGGAGGTACCATCTGTTGTGTGAAGTGTGAATGTGTTGCTGACAGAGGTACCAACTGTTGTGTGAAGTGTGAATGTGTTGCTGACGGAGGTACCAACTGTTGTGTGAAGGGCAAATGTGTTGCTGACGGAAGTACCAACTGTTGTGTGAAGTGCAAATGTGTTGCTGACGGAGGTACCATCTGTTGTGTGAAGTGCAAATGTGTTGCTGACGGAAGTACCATCTGTTGTGTAAAGTGTAAATGTGTTGCTGATGGAGGTACCATCTGTTGTGTGAAGTGTGAATGTGTTGCTGACGGAGGTACCAACTGCTGTGTGAAGTGTGAATGTGTTGTTGACGGAGGTACCAACTGTTGTGTGAAGTGTGAATGTGTTGTTGACGGAGGTACCATCTGTTGTGTGAAGTGCAAATGTGTTGCTGACGGAGGTACCATCTGTTGTGTGAAGTGTGAATGTGTTGCTGACGGAGGTACCATCTGTTGTGTGAAGTGCAAATGTGTTACTGACGGAAGTACCAACTGTTGTGTGGTGTGAATGTGTTGCTGACGGAGGTACCATCTGTTGTGTGAAGTGTGAATGTGTTGCTGACGGAAGTACCAAGTGTTGTGTGAAATGTAAATGTGCTGCTCTCAGTGGTGTCAAGAAACACCAGAGCCTACAAGACAATACCTACCATTGCTGAGTGCAACACTCGGCATTCTCTCCGTTGCTGAAGTATTCAACAAGCGCCTCGGGGGTTAATGCCGAAGAACCCGGGTTCAATCTAGAGTGAGGCGAAACACTTGGGCAACACTATATAGCGATAACTAGATATCCTAGTATTAGTCGACTGTTGTGGGCGGGATAACAGCTTTTTGTCTTTACATTTGAATATTTTCAAATTTTCTCTTGAACTTCGCGTATGAGGTTCTATGTGGTTAGGAATATACGAAAATTTACATACTCAAAATTCCAAGTTTACTAGTTCTGGATTTTTTTCTGTCTTCCTAAGAGACAGTTGTTTAATACTTTGTTTATTTAAGCCGATATATCGATATACAGCATTCAAGATTTTGCCAAGTGTTTCACGAAGACTGTAATGCCTGTTAAGCTGTCTTACGAAAGTAGTATTGCCAGAGAATGTCAAAGATGACATCTACGAAAGTAGTGTTGCCAGAGAATGTCAAAGATGACATCTACGACAAAGACAGGGATATAAGCCACAGTGCCGTGTCTTCCTTTGCAGATGACACCCGAATCTGCATGAAAGTGTCCACCGTTGAAGACACTGCAAGACTCCAAGCAGACATCAACCAAATCTTTAAATGGGCTGCAGAAAATAATATGAAGTTCAATGATGAGAAATTTCAATTACTCCGATATGGAAAACGTGAGGAAATTAAAATCTCATCGGAGTATAAAACAAATTCCAACCACACAATAGAGCGAAAAACTAATGTCAAAGACCTGGGAGTGATCATGTCAGAGGATCTCACCTTCAAGGACCATAACACTGTAGCAATCGCATCTGCTAGAAAAATGATAGGATGGATAATGAGAACCTTCAAAACCAGGGATGTCAAGCCCATGTTGAGACTTTTCAGGTAGCTTGTTCTATCTAGGCTGGAATATTGCTGCACACTAACTGCACCTTTCAAGGCAGGGGAAATTGCTGTCCTAGATAATGTACAGAGAACCTTCACGGCACGCATAACTGCGATAAACCATCTCAATTACTGGGAATGCTTGAAGTTCCTAAACCTGTACTCCCTGGAACGCAGGCGGGAGAGATACATTATTATATACACTTGGAAAATTCTAGAGGAATTAGTACCAAACTTGCACACGAGAGTCACTCCCTACGAAACCAAAAGACTCGGCATGCGATGTAACATCCCCCCCCCCAATGAAAAGCAGGGGTGCCACTAGCACGTTGAGAGACAACACAATAAGTGTCAGGGGCCCAAGACTGTTCAACTGCCTCCCAGCATACATAAGGGGGATTACCAATGAACCCCTGGCTGTCTTCAAGCAGGCACTGGACAGGCACCTAAAGTCGATGCCTGACCAGCCAGGCTGTGGTTCGTACGTTGGACTGCGTGCGGCCAGCAGTAACAGCCTGGTTGATCAGGCCCTGATCCAATATGAGGCCTGAGCACAGACCGGCCCGCAGGGGCGTTGACCCCTGGAACTCTCTCCAGGTAAACTTCAGATAGGAAAGTAGTGCTGCCAGAGAATATCAAAGATGACATCTACGAAAGTAGTGTTGCCAGAGAAATTCAAAGACAACATCTGCAAACATTTATTAGTTGTGATTCTCGTCGATGCGAATTCGACAAACAGATTCCGGCTAATTTCCTTCATTTTATCGGATATCATCTTTGACATTTTCTGGCAACACTGCTTTCTTAGCAAGACTAAATGGGTGAAAGACTTGGCAAAATCATGAATATCATGAATGTTGTACATCAGCATATCAGCTTAAATCGACAAAGTAAATTTCTATGTGTGGACGACGAAAAGAAATCTGCATACATGGAAAAAACACGGGGAAAACAGAATCAGTAAAGGCAGGACAGGAAAAGATTGAGCTTCAAGATGACCGACCACTCCCCTCATGCTAGTTGTCTCAAGGTCACACTCTGATATCAACCTGAAAGGTGCAGTAGACCAGCATGAATTCTCTGCTCTACTAAACATCTGCAGTAAACAATGCCCTTTGTTTACTGCAGATGCACCATATTAAACTGTTGGACTAACTACACCTAAAAAATGTTCTTGAAGATGTCACTAAGAACCTGCCAGAAGGACTGATGGTGTGGAAGTAGCGCCCTATGATAGAAATCATGCTCGCTTTGTTGATGCTGTGACATAATTTCAGTCAATACTGACTGTAATTATGTCACAGCATCAAGATGTGTTCAGATCTTGGAAATCAATTCACAACACTTGTATTGCACAAATATTATCAACAGAAATATTATAAAGTGCACCAGCTTTTCGGTGGGTATGTTGGCTAGTAGTCACTGAAGACATTTGTTCGGGAAAAATACAAGGTAGTAGTCAACCAGTTGCTTACCTGACTTACGAAATTGTAATGATACGATTGCAAACAAACCTTGTTCAAGCCCCTCCCGTACCGTGGTTTAGTTGCTTACGTCGTCGTGAACACCATAACCATTGTGGTGATGCCCTTAGAATAACTTCCTTCCCAGGAAAATACAGAAATGGAACTATCAAACTTCCTGGCAGAAAAATCACTCAAGTATAGCACAGATAGGGAAATAATGGTTATCAAGTGAGGAAATAATAGTGAAGTACATTGCAAGTGAGCAAGAAGAGGCCGACACAAAACTGCTGCTGCTGCTGCTCTTGATGCAACAACTCCTGGAGCTACTCCGATAATTATTTACATGACACATATTTTTATCCTTGCATGACACATATTTTTGTCCTTGCAATGAGACATTGCCCAGAGTTATGCCAAGGTTCATCATTCATAACAGGAATGAAAAAGAAGCACGAAATCCTCCTAGGAGGAGAATATGACGCTTTAGGCAGAGAAGAAAGCTGCTATCCATCCGAGATTTCATTCCTTTACCGAAGCTGATATTACTAGCAGCTTTGCTAGACGATCACATCAACAAAGGACACTGTACAGGCACCAAAACAGTTTGTAGGTCAGTTGTATCTTCACCTAGCTCGCTTATTTGGGGTGAGACCCAAGGTGATGATTATTCGAGAAGAAACAACTGCCACCAACAAAGAAAGCATGGAAATAAACAATTCTGAGAACACATTACCAGGGACTGATCTAGGATAATGATCAAACCACCCGTTCCATTATTCCTTCAGCCCAAGAGTATGGGAGGGATATGTTGATGGATGATGTGGAGAAGCAACACTGACACAACCTACCACACCAGGAGCAGTAATTGACCTCTTGTGCGACTTTGTTAGCTCAGTGCCACAAGGCACTATAAGTGCAAAAATGCAAGACTGAAATCCATTGAACACTGCAAATCTCTGCTAATAAGT
The DNA here is from genome assembly GCA_009830355.1 of Cherax destructor. Lineage (NCBI taxonomy): Eukaryota > Metazoa > Arthropoda > Malacostraca > Decapoda > Parastacidae > Cherax > Cherax destructor. Next base: position 50,389 of record WNWK01004247.1, on the reverse strand, counting down.
GTAGAAAAGTATATATGGGGATTTAACAGGTAACGAGGATGAAGACAGTGATGAACGAAAACAGTGATGATCTAATTTAAATACGTACTACGTTTATTATTATTATGGAAAATAAGCTTATGCCCAGAAGTACAAAACACACACACACACACACACACACACACACACACACACACACACACACACACACGTCATAATTATATGATCTCTTACACTGATTACACTGCACAAGAGCTACAATGTTGTAATCGCATATTGTACAAGTTTGTCAATAAAAAAATATTTTTGTATAATTTTATATATTGTTTCCTTCCAGTTGGCATGCCTAATCCAGCCGAGCCTAATTGAAAAATATTTTTGTATAAATTTCATCTGTTAGTACAATATTGTCTGGAAATATTATTAACAGTTTTGCCCAATTATTCTGAACCTTTTTGTGCTAATGCCATTAAATATCGTCGAATTGTTTCCAAATTATGACTAGAAATTTGATTTAAATTATAATGTTCGGCAAGAGGTTTTTAGTTGTTTTTAGAAGATAATTATATAGGCAAGTTTATTCATTAACGGAACATGGGAATCCACATACCCCTAGACTCTATTATACTTCCATACGTTGTGGCAAAGTGTCTCACATTCTAACGTTTTCTTTAGATATGTTGGAAACTGAGGCTCTGCTTGTGCACTCCTCCACGACACCAAAGACCCAATGCTATCAACCTGTGGAATCCTGGAAAAGCGCCGTCTCTTGAGAGACCTCCTCGAGCTGCTCCTCACCCGCTTAGTGTCAGAGGATAAGCCAAAAATAAGGTCGGCGATCTTCACAGAAACTCACGCACTCGAAGGCTTTGTGTCTCGCCTATGCCGAGAGTCGAGCCCAGTCTGGGAACACAACACTCAGAGATCCGAAGCCTTTAAAAAACTACGAGCTTATAAGTTTAATTTTAATAATGCTTCAGAGTAAAATAATATAAATTTAGATAATAATTTAGTTACAAATCTCGTAATTATATATATATATATATATATATATATATTCCAAAAAAGCACTGTGAAAAAACAGCGAAATTCCAAGCGCTTTCGTGACTTCTCACATTATCAAGGAACTATAAAAGACAAAGCAGCATCAACAGGAAAGCACATAAAGAGTCAAGACTACACCTCACAATCACGTCACTACAACAAGACTACACCTCACAGTCATGTAACAAAACCCGACTGTGTGAAACACCTGATACTCTACCAAAGCATTAAGAGTTTTTACTTGTCTAATGTATCATTAAATTCTTCCCAAATTTTATTAATTATAAATGAATCCAATTTATATAAACCATAAGAAATATATTATTTTCAAAACTGCTTTTTATGAAATATGATTCTATTATATTCCTGTCGACCATGGACTTTCTTGATACAACTTTCTCAGCATTTTGGATGGTTAAAATCTCTCACATGAATAAATAGAACATTAGAATCTTGTCCAGTTCTAATGCTATATTTATGTTGTTTTAATCTTAGTTCAAGACTTTGACCGTAATAAACTTTATCGCATATTCTACAAGGAATCTTATAGACACATCCGTCAGCATTTTGGGGGGAATTTTTTATCAAAAGTTTTTTTACTGTATCAATATTTTTAAATACAACTTTGATATTAAAAGTCTTAAGAAGGGAAGGCATATCAACCAAGTTTTCATGGTAAGGGAGAACCAACATATTTTTAGTAGAATAGGGTTGGTTGTCCCTTTTTGGACTGTAAAAAGTATTTCTAGCTATTTTAAAAGATTTATCAATTACGTTTCTTGGGTATTTTAAATCATTAGCTATTTCATAAATTTTTGAGATTTCTTCATCTATGAACTCTGGACTACAAATACGTAAAGCTCTCAAAAACATTGATGATAAACCCGACACTTTAACTCTGTTTTGACGTGAAGAGTAATAATGTACATAGGAACAGTTATTTGTAGGTTTTCTGTAAATTTTAAATTTAAAATCAACGTTACCCTTAATTAAAACATCTAGGAAAGGCAATGAGTTATTTATTTCCAACTCAACAGTAAAATTTATAGAATGAGCTAAGCTATTTAATTTAACAAAGAAATGGTTTATGTCTACATTTTTAGGCATAAGGCACAAAATATCATCAACATATCTATACCACTTAGCTCTATTAGGAAGGATTGTGTTAAGCAATCTTGTTTCAAAAAATTCCATGTATAAATTACTAAGAACAGGTGAAAGAGGATTTCCCATTGCCATACCAAACTTCTGAGTGCAAAACTCATCATTAAATACAAATTTTGCATCAATAATACAAAGTTTAATAAGTTTAATGATAGTAGGGGGGCTCTGGTGGTCTGGTGGCTAAAGCTCTCGCTTCACACGGCGAGGGCCTGGGTTCGATTCCCAGCCAGGGCAGAAACATTGGGCGTGTTTCTTTACACCTGTTGTCTATGTTCCCCATCAGTAAAATGGGTACCTGGGTGTTAGTCGACTGGTGTGAGTCGTATCCTAGGACACTGACCTAATCTGCCCGAAATGCTCAGCATAACAAGGGACTTTCTATATAGTAGTATGTCACTGATGTCAGCTAGGCCTGTATACCATGTACATGTACTTGTAGTAAATAAAGATATTATTATTAGTAGTAGTAGTAGTAGTAGTAGGAACTGGCAATGGTAAATCGTAATTAACAAGTTCTTCAGATAAGAAACTTAATAGATCATCAACTGGAACTTTTGTAAACAAGGAAACAATCATTTAAGTCAGTCAAGGTATCCGCTAAATCTAAGTTATTTTTAACATTAAAATTAGAATTTTTTCCAACAATTGGGCTCAAAATATAAACAAGCCATTTGGATAATTTAAAAGAAACTGAACCTATGGAGCTAATAATTGGTCTAACTGGATTACCTGGTTTGTGCGCTTTTATTAATCAGTACATATAGGGTAAAGTTGAATTAGTTGTTAAATTAATTCATCTTTGCCTTTCTAAGGGAAGTTTTTTCAGAGAGTAGCGCAGCGCGGGTTGACACCAACCCAAGTCAAGGGACTGCGGCTGGTGTCAACATGAGAATACCTGGTGTATAGCTTGATGAGTCTACCTGGTGTATAGCTTGATGAGTCTACCTGGTGTATAGCTTGATAAGTCTACTTGGTGTATTGAGTAATGAGTCTACGTCGTGTATTGCTTAATGACTGTCTCTATCTGACTTGCAGATATTCTTATCCCTCTCTGTATCACATACAGGTGTTCTTGTCTATCTCTGTGACTTATAGGTTTCGTGCACCTCTCTTGTTTTATTAGTGACTCTGCCAGCGTCGTCTCTTGTTTGGCCTGAATCCTGTTTTTCCTTAAAACTATCAGTTATCTAGCTGTCTTATGGCATCAGAGTTTTAATGTTATTTAAGTTGTGTTGGAGATTTTAATTTTGATAATGTGTGTTTTTGTTTGTGCTTGTCTGCTTGACTTTTATATTTTAGTTGGAATGTTTTGGCTTGTGTTAGCACGTATGTTTTTATATAAATTGTTGAAAGGGTTTCATGACCTCGTAGGTCAAAGTACTCTGGGCTTTATACAACTTCCTTGTCGCGAACAAAGGTGAGTTGCGGAGTTTGACACTTAATGTGATATAATTTTTTTTATATATTTGTAGTTAGTAGGGTAGATAATCGTTGAGTTAGACAAGCAAGTAGTAGTGTTTAGTTACGTATTAGTTATTGTGGTGGTGGTTGTTAGTGGTGTTAGTGGTTGGGTCGTCGTCTCAAGCTCCTCTCTCCTTTGTGTGGGTTATTTGTGTATTGTTCCAGTCACGGTATTTTGGCTTTTTGGTCTATAGTGGTAGTGTGTAACATACAGTCTCAAGATGCACGAGGTCATACTTCCAAAATACTCAGATGGTCATACTTGTGGCGGTAGTTTTTGGCTCAGATGGTGGTTAGTTTTAGCTGAGTTAGTAGTAGTAGTAGTAGTAGTAGTTAGTAATGGTTCGCTTTAGCAGAAATGATCTTTCAGATTATGAAAGTAATTTCCGAGATTATATTTTCGTGGAAATACAATAGTTCGTAGCGCTGCCACTTGGTGCAATAGATGGATAGTAGCGCTGCTATTTGTTGCAATAGATGATTCGAAGCGCTGCTACTTGTTGCAATAGATGACTCAGCGCTAGTACTTGTTGCAATATGACTAGCAGCGCTACTACCCGGTACAATAGGTGGCTTGTGGCACTGTTACTTGGTGCACTAGAGGACTCGTAACACTGCTACTTGAACACTCAAATATCAGTTGGGAATAAACAAGATATTTTGAATTAATTAATCAGGTAGGCACTTTAACGATGCGACGTAATATTGCATTTAATTATAACCCTTCATATTCCCAGCGTCCAGTAATCTGTCGGAAACATGGTCTTCTGTTCTTGCGGTCCGTCACAGTATTTCCAGGTTCTAGTAATCTGTTGAGAACGTAGCCTTCTGTTCATGTGGTCCGTCACATTGTTCCCAGCGTCCAGTAATCTGTTGGAAACAAAGTCTTCTGTTCCTGTGGTCAGTCACAGTGTTCCCAGCGTCCAATAATCTGTTGCGTCCAGTAATCTGTCAGAAACATGGTCCTCTGGTCGCATTCTTGATATCCACGACGTGAAAGCTTTCACATTTGTTTTTAAAATAATTACACTGCCTCGACTATAGTCATAGCTGATATGGAGAAGCGCCCTATATTAGAGCTCATTATATTAATTATGAGACATCGCCTTTTATCTTGGTCACCAGTGTCAAGTGAACCACTCCTTATCTGCTACTTTTTCAGGGTTCAAACTTGAAGAAATTCAATCCGAAAATATGAGATTACTATGGAATGCAGATTGCCATCAGGTATTTGGTATGTTTTTTTCATTCAACTTTGTCCCCAGATCAGCCGAGTATCATTCTGGGACTACCCTGTACTATAATGAAATAAAAAAGTACTTAGAAATATAATTTTTAACAAGTGAGAGAGACCAGAAATCTTTCTTCACAGTCTTAAATATTTTTGCTCCTCCCACATGTTGTAAATAATGAATTAATAACAAATAAACTCGTAACTGGGGTCATATATTTTCTCGTGTATATAATAGAATTTGCCAGTATTAATGGAAAATATTTCAATGTAATAGAAAATACTAGTATGTCATATACACAAGACTGAACGTTCATCCTTAACTAATCTACAATGTTTAGTAAACGTTATCTAATGGAAATTCAGAAATTCTACAGTAACTCTTTTATTCCCATTGCAGTCGATAGACTTTAAACCCAACATACAGATATTCACTAAGTTCAATGAACTTCTTGTCTATCACTCGCAATTAAGTGGGATGTGTATGATCTTACCATTCAAAGTGGCGTACAGCAGTAGTCCTTGTTTTGTGGTAGTCTTCAATTTCAAGAATGGCAAGAAATCAACGTTCCGTAAAGGTCTTCAGTTTTAAGTACGGCAAAGAATCAAAGTAATATTCAAAGATCCACTGTCCGTAGTGACTTTTATAAGATGCTTTTAACTTCTAACTACCAGATTTTACTGGTGTTCCAGCATGGTAGTGGATGTCTTTTCTATGTTACTGTATTCCAGCATGGTAGTGGATGCCTTTTGGATGTTTATGGTGTTCTAGCATGGTAGCGGATGTCTTTTTTAATGTTACTATTGTTCCAGCAGGATGTCTTTTGGATGTTACTGTGCTCCATCATCGTAGTGGATGTCTTCTGGAAAACACAGGTGTTTAGGTAGGGTGAGGGCTGTTTTCTGGAGAGTACAGATGTCCCAGCTTGATAATGAATGTCTTCTGCAGAGTACTTTTGTTCCAGCATGGCAGCGGCTGCCTTCTGCAGAGTACTTTTGTTCCAGCATGGCAGCGACTACCCTCTGGAGAGAACTGATATTCCAGCATGGTAGTGGCTGTCTTCAGGAGAGTACAGATGTCCGAGCATGGTACTGGCTGCCCTCTGAAGACTACAAGTATTTGAGCATGGTAGTGGCTCTCTTTAGGAAAGTACAGATGTCCCAGCATGGTAGTCTTCTGAAGACTACATATGTCTTCTGAATATTACATATGGCCCAGGATAGTATTGGCTGCCTTCTGCAAAGTACAGGTGTTCCAGCATGGTGTTGGCTTTCTTCACGATGGTATTCTGTTAAAGATAATCCTTAACACACTCCCATGAAGTGGAAGAACAGAACAGACAGGTATGCATTATTGTGTCTTCTGCATAATCTTCCAGAGTAATATGGCGCTTCAGGTATCTGGGTGGACTAATGTGGTGAAGGAAGCTAAACTCCAGCCGCTGCTTACATACAACTGCGGCTGGAAATCCAAGTCAGCTAAGCCTCCTCTATTTACCTCACTGTAGATTACCTTTCTAGCTGATTTTCTCGTGACAGAACTCGAGGAATATTTCATCAGAAGTACAAAAAAAATATTTTCTTATTAACATCGAAGAAAGACTTATTTTTATTTAAGAATTAAAATCAGGACAACATTAAAGACGGAGTTAAACCGTCGTCCATTTTTCATTTTTAGTTAGTGGGTTTTATTGGCATTTTTCCTCATTTAAAAATTCTCCAGTCATTCCGCCACCCGATGTCTCGCTCTCTGCTTATATGGAGGGAGATAATTTGTGTGTTGGTCGCCTCTATTGACAACGACAGCGGGTAAAAGTATTTTGTTAGTCAACGGACAGGACAGTTTCTCCTGACAAAACTCTCTGTGATAACATGCAGTAATCAGACATTCGTTAGTTTATCGCTGTTATCTTTCCCATCTTATTAAACAAAAAAGATCATATTTTTCTTTCCCAGGATGTGATACAGCAGCAGGAGTTGCAGCTTGAAGAGGCGCTTCCCGCCCACCTTGCCTGGGGTGCTCCCGCTGGTTCATCAGTCGTATTCATGCTTGTCACCTTTAAGGCTAAACTTGCCTTCCGCGGCACGCCCCGGGGCCTGCAGGAGTGGGGATTGTATTACGTTACGCTGTGGCAACATCTTGCAGTCTCCCGCTCCTAGATGCCCAGTTGTTTATCTTTATTAAGCGTTCTCAGGCAATTTTCAAGACTGACATCCCGTAATTTTTCGCTATGTACTATTTCCTTGTTACGCCACGAGATTTCTTGTCTAACTAATGGAACAGGTTTTGAGGCTATTTTATTTATTTCAAACTCGTACTGGAGTTGGTCAGTTTCTAGTAGTAATAATCAGACCGTACTGGTATTTACCAGCTCGTACTGGTATTTACCAGCTGTGGTGGTGAATACTCGTAATTGTTTTGGTCTGGGCGGGGTGTAGACGGGACTGGGCCAGCAGCTCTTCCCTGTCACCCACACTGGGAGGTCGTTGTCTTGAAGCCTAGGTGTCGGGGATAACAAATTGTTTAATGAGTTTGTGTGGGTGGCGTGTGATGCCTTCCATCACCTCCCTCCTGACCCGCCACAAAGCATCAATAACTCGTACCTCCTTCTGCGTGCTTCTGGCGGCCTCCTTACCTTCCTGCGGCTGCGTTTGATGATGGGTTAGAAGCCGGCGAGGTGCGTGGCCGTGGCGGCGCGGGGCGGGGCGGGGGAGGCGGTGAGGTCGCCGCCGCCAGCACCTCCGGAGGTGAACTAGTCGCTGCCGCTCCGCCGTGGTGCCCGGGCGTCGCTCTCGCTCACACCCGGCACGCACCACACGTGTCTTGCACCTGTGTGAGTGACACGCCTCCTCCATCATCATATAACTGGATGCCGGGGTTATCCCGCCAGGGATCCCGGCTCCTGCCTCCCTCTGCCTGTTGCTCCTGTTGATACCTCGCCTATCACACTCCTACTTCCTTCGCAGGAGAGGTCAAGTGTTCTGTAAATCTCAAACTTCTTGCCTTCTCTGGAGAGTTTGAGACTTGAGAGGCGCACCGCCTACAACGCTAAATACCTCTTACTATCTTATTAACTCTTTGAAAAACAACTTTAACTCCTGTGCTTGGAAAACAATGACAAACTTTCTTCTTTCGGAATTTTTCTGTTATAGAGACTTAATAATAAGAATAACAATTTTTTTTAGAAAGTTTAAAACTTGTGATTTTTTTTTTTGGCTAAGATCTTTGAAAAAAAACGGATTGAGAATGTAGTTGTGAGGGCGGCGGCTCTAGTAGGATACCTGAGCGTCGTCTTCAGCAGTGGACATAAATCCTTCCTACCACAGCATTTCTAATTTAATATCTTTGGTGCTCCTTCCTTATATTGCTGTATCAAGTCTTGCTGTGCCGCTGCCCGCTGTACTGCTGCCACCGGTGCCGCGTACAGAGACTCCAACCCCTTCCCTTTCTCGCAACTCAACACACACAGACTCCAAATCAGTTCCCACACCTCCCCACACCAGCACATTCACACACAAGCTCCAACATTTCTCCCCCCCCCCCGCAACAACCGCACCCTAACACACTAACCCAGTTTCCAGTCCTTTCTCTCATTCCTTTCCCAACACACTCAAACACACAAAAAATTGCTGATTTGAATGCAAAGACAAGTGTTGCTCATATGAGTGTGTGTTGAAGAAACTATTGCTGGGAAGAAAGGCAATTGCTGGAGCCCGCCTTCTGCCGCCCACGCCACCCACGCCACCCACGCCACCCACACACACTTCTTTATAATGCCGTTTCTCTACCTCCATCGTGCTTATTTAAAAGCCATCATAGTTATTAATTATCTCTGGTGATCAGAAACATTTTTGGACATATAAATAGTTTTGCATTTCTTAAGTACTATAAATATATTTAATAATATATATATATATATATATATATATATATATATATATATATATATATATATATATATATATATATATATATATATATATATATATATATATATATATATATACGTATATATATATATATATATATATATATATATATATATATATATATATATATATATATATATATATTCTATATATATATATATATATATATATATATATATATATATATATATATATATATATATATATATATATATATGTACATACATAATTATGCAATACAACTGTATACATTGTTTAATGGGCCTCTGATCAAAAATACAAATATTGAAAAGAAGTGTTTTTAAGCGAGACGCAGTTATAAGATCTTAAAAAAAAAAATCATACTGTACGAAAGAAATTTCAGTAAATATTCAAAGAACCAGTGTAGCAGGTGCACCAAGACCCAACCAGGTACTGTACAGCTGTTCTGCTTCAGTTCTCCAGAAAACCGTAAGTACTGACGCCTTGCAGATCACACCTGCTGCAGGAAGTCTCCGCAGACGTCACTGGGAAAGGATGACGATAGCATTGCTAGACTGGCGTCGTAATTTTGAGGGCCTTGTTGCTGCAACAGTAACAGAGATACACTTGTGGTGGTCCGTCTTCAGTATTTAGTCTATATTAAAGATTGTTAATGTGTCAAGTGGATGTCGTACCTAGTACCAGTTAACTTGTCTGAGGTTGCTGGGGTCAGGCTGGGGAGATAAAACTTGCATTCAGGGGTTGATGCACACTGAGTACAGAGGAAAGTTTTTATATATAGGCTAAGTTGTCACTCTAAAGAGAGCTTTATCAAGTTTGTGATAAAGCCAAATCTGGTCACTCCGTCACTCTCTCTCTCTCTCTCTCTCTCTCTCTCTCTCTCTCTCTCTCTCTCTCTCTCTCTCTCTCTCTCTCTCTCTCTCTCTCTCTCTCTCTCTCTCTCTGTCTCTCTCTCTCTCTCTCTCTCTCTCTCTCTCTCTCTCTCTCTCTCTCTCTCTCTCTCTCTCTCTCTCTCTCTCTCTCTCTCTTTCTCTCTCTCTTTACCAGGTTGGTGTTGGGAAACTGGGTGGAGGCTGCCTTAATGCTAGCTAAGGGTTCTTGATTCAAGAAATTAGAGCTACTGTCCTTTTTCCTGATTCAAACCAAATTACTTCTCATTCCCCAGGCGCTGTATGATCCCTACAGGTTTAGTGCATCTCCATAATTTTGTTGTTATTATTATTATTATTATTATTATTATTATTATTATTATTTTATTATTATTATTATTATTATTATTATTATTATTATTATTATTATTATTATTGTTATTGTTATTATTATTCCCGAGTATTAACTCCCACACTTCCCATTATCGACTCCCACATTTCCCATCATCGACTCCCACATTTCCCATAATCGACTACCACATTCCCCGTCATCGACTCCCACACCTCACTCTCCCCACAACACTCCAAGGACACACGCAAAGCCTTAATATGCTTATCCATGAGTGACTACCTCACCCTGCCTTCACACCCACACCTTAACATTTTGGTCAATCCCCCAAGTACCCCAGCTGGGTATATTTCCTATGTACACCAGCTGGGTAGATTTCTTTATTACGCCTACTGAGCATATTTCCTGAGTGCATAAGATGGGTTTGTTATCGTAAGAACTCCAGCTGGGTTATTTCGTGAATATACCAGCTGGGTTGGTGTGTCCATAAGTCACCAGCTGAGTTTCTTTCAATATGTCGCCAACTGAATTAGTGTTTTCAAAGCAACGAATTAAGTTGATGTTTCCAAAAGTCACCAGCTGAACTGATGTTTAAATATGTACACCAGCTGAGTTCATGTGTCCATAAGTACACCAGCTGAGTTCATGTGTCCATAAGTACACCAGCTGAGTTTATTTTTCTTTGCTCACTTTTGTCCTCCAATGTTTCTTGGCTCAATTTAGTCCTCCATTGTTCCTTGGCTCAGTTTAGCTCTCTACTGCTTCTTGGCTCAGTTAAGTCTTTCTGTTTCGGGCTTAGGCTAGTCCTTCTCTGTTCCTTAGCTCACATTATTTCTGTTTCTTGGCTCACCTTATTGCTTCGCTGTTTCTTGGCTCATGTAAGTCCTCTGCTGTTTCTTGACTCACTAAATCCTCCTTTGCTGTTTCTTGGCTCACTAAGTCCTCAGCTGTTTCTTGGCTCACTAAATCCTTTAATAGTATGCAATACTAATCAGTTGACAAATAAGACACATGTGTAACACCTGGGTAACACCTGGGTAACACCTGGGTAACACCTGGGTAACACCTGGGTAAATAACAAAAAAGGCACAATACCGTGACTGGAACAATACACACACAACCCGCACATATAAAAGAGAGGAGCTTACGACGACGTTTCGGCCCGACTTGGACCATTTACAAAGTCACACTAACACACAGAGACAGAGGAAGGGTATTTATAGGCAGGCAGACAGGGGAGGGTACAAGAGAGTGGGGAAATGTAGGAGTAGTGGTAGTAGTGGTAGTAGTAAAGGTAGTAGTAAAGGTAGTAGAGTAGACAGTCATATGGGAAGGAGCACTGCTATGAGGCTAGCGGCCCGCAAGGGGGGTACGAGAGGGAAGAAAAGCGAAAAAATGAAGGAAAATACAAGGCAAAAGAAAGAACAGAAAGAAAGGAAAACCCAAGGAGAAAAAAGGAGAAGGGGGAAGATAAGACAGGGAAGGAATCAGGTTAAGTCACGGGTGTAACACCTGGGTATCTTTACTGATGAGACGTTTCCCCCGTACAACAAGCTTTTTCAGTCTAATGAAAGTGTAAGTTTTATTCTGGCGAGAATGAGAGAGAAGTAATTTTAAGGTTTTCAGTCCGTAGCTTTATTATAAGATGTTCAATCCCTCAGCCTTGACAGAAAGTGAACAATCCCTCAGCCTTAAAATAAGGTATTCACACCCTTAACCATGATAAAAGGTATTCATACCCTTTAAACCATGACAGAAGGTATTCACACCCTTAACCATGATAGAAGGTATTCACACCCTTAACCATGATAGAAGGTATTCACACCCTTAACCATGATAAAAGGTATTCACACCCTTTAAACCATGACAGAAGGTATTCACACCCTTAACCATGATAGAAGGTATTCACACCCTTAACCATGATAGAAGGTATTCACACCCTTTAAACCATGACAGAAGGTATTCACACCCTTAACCATGATAGAAGGTATTCACACCCTTAACCATGATAGAAGGTATTCACACCCTTAACCATGATAGAAGGTATTCACACCCTTAACCATGATAGAAGGTATTCACACCCTTTAAACCATGACATAAGGTATTCACACCCTTAACCATGATAGAAGGTATTCAACCCTTAACCATGATAGAAGGTATTCACACCCTTTAAACCATGACAGAAGGTATTCACACCCTTAACCATGATAGAAGGTATTCACACCCTTAACCATGATAGAAGGTATTCACACCCTTAACCATGATAGAAGGTATTCACACCCTTTAAACCATGACATAAGGTATTCACACCCTTAACCATGATAGAAGGTATTCACACCCTTAACCATGATAGAAGGTATTCACACCCTTTAAACCATGACAGAAGGTATTCACACCCTTAACCATGATAGAAGGTATTCACACCCTTAACCATGATAGAAGGTATTCACACCCTTAACCATGATAGAAGGTATTCACACCCTTAACCATGATAGAAGGCATTCACACTATTAACCATGATAGAAGGTATTCACAACCTTAGCCATGATAGAAGGCATTCACACCATTAACAATGATAGAAGGTATTCACACCATTAACCATGATAGAAGGTATTCACACCCTTAACCATGATAGAAGGTATTCACACCCTTAACCATGATAGAAGGTATTCACACCCTTAACCATGATAGAAGGTATTCACACCCTTAACCATGATAGAAGGTATTCACACCATTAACCATGATAGAAGGTATTCACACCATTAACCATGATAGAAGGCATTCACACCTTGACCATAATAGAAGGTATTCACAGTCCTAACCATGATATAAGGTATTCGGTTTATTGGCACTGCTCAATCTGAAGCAAGAGTTGTAGGACAGAGACGTTTATCTTATTCATCAAATTATACACGGGAGTGCAAGGAACAAGTGAAGTAGCAGGAGCAGCAACAAACACAGAAAGAAACATTCTTGAGCTTCTCCAGCACTCGGGTTTAATAGTCAAAGCTGGGGTGTGGCTCCCAAAGAATCCTGTAGTGCTTGTTGCCTTTGCACCTCCTGACATAGTCTACTGCTACGCATCTTCCATACCCTTCGAGCCCAGTGTGGGCTGGGTTTGTGGCAGCCCAAGCTTCTCCATCCGGGGGGGGGAAATGGATCAAGACCTGGGGACAGCTAGTCCCAGAAGATGAGGAGGTACTTGTACCTCCTCCCATGGCAGACATTGTTCTGAGACACTCTCACGACAGGGAGCCAAGGCCGGGCCACCTCTTGGAGAAGGCCCGGGCCGGGCGATTATACCGGCGAATCTACAAAGAAGAATCAAATTATACGTAGTGTATACCACTAATGTGATGATACTTGTCTGACGCAGCAACACCATGGAATCTTGGTATAGAGGATATCTTCTACAACTCTATTGTTAACTCTGCTGCATCTCTCCTCAGACTCTTGTATACAAGTTTCCATTTCCATGCATCTGCTTCAGGTTCAACAAAGTTGAGGGACTGAACACCTGTCAAGGCTGAGGGACTGAACACCTGTCAAGGCTGAGGGACAGAACATGTCAAAATTAGTTCTTCACCCTTTTCATTGTCTCTAGTATAATAGACGATTCTGCGTTAGATAGAAGATACCCAAATGCTTCATATGTCTTATTCATCACCTTCAACCTTTACTGTTGTATGGCTCACATTTGTCCTGTTTCTGGACTCACCTTTGTCCTGTTTCTGGACTCACCTTTGTCCTGTTCCTGGGCTCACCTTTGTCTTGTTTCTGGGCTCACCTTTGTCCTGTTTTTGAGCTCACCTTTGTCCTGTTTCTGGGCTCACCTTTGTCCTGTTTCTGGGCTCACCATTGTCCTGTTTCTGGGCTCACCATTGTCCTGTTTCTGGGCTCACCATTGTCCTGTTTCTGGGCTCACCATTGTCCTGTTTCTGGGCTCACCTTTGTCCTGTTTTTTGGACTCACCTTTGTTGTTTCTGGGCTCACATTTGTCTTGTTTCTGGGCTCACTTTTGTCCTGTTTCTGGACTCACCTTTGTCTGTTTCTGGGCTCACCTTTGTCTTGTTTCTGGGCTCACCTTTGTCCTGTTTCTGAGCTCACCTTTTTCCTGTTTCTAGGCTCACCTTTGTCCTGTTTCTGGGCTCAGCTTAGTTCTGTTTCTGGGCTCACCTTAGTCCTGTTTCTGGGCTCAGCTTAGTTCTGTTTCTGGGCTCACCTTAGTCCTGTTTCTGGGCTCAGCTTAATTATGTTTCTGAGCTCACCTTAGCCCTGTTTCTGGGCTCAGCTTAGTCCTGTTTCTGGACTCAGCTTAGTGAATACCTGGGCTCAGCTTAGTCCTGTTTCTGGGCTCAGCTTAGTCCTGTTTCTGGGCTCAGTTTAGTCCTGTTTCTGGGCTCAGCTTAGTTCTGTTTCTGAGCTCACCTTTGTCCTGTTTCTGGGCTCACCTTTGTCCTGCTTCTGGGCTCACCTTAGTCCTGTTTCTCGCCTCACCTTCACTTTTCACATTATTGGTGCAGTGCACTAAGCTCACTAATACTAGGCTTTTCAGGCAAAGCTCCCTGATAGTCGGATATTCACACTAAGCTCCCTGATGCTGCCAGCATCTTAACAGTACATTACTGCCCGATCTTTGACGATAAACGCGAGAGAGAGGCGGCGTCATGTCATTAACTTGGGGAAAAATAGTATTTATCTCTCTGACTAAAGCTGACAGCCCAGCTCCTCTGCCCCGACGTACCAGACTTACATTTCCTACACAGGTTAGCCAGGTGTTGAGTGAATCATCTTGGCTTACCGCTTCCCTCTCACGGCAGTAACACTATCAATAACAGCAACAACAACTTTAAAACAGAAATTGCTTCGAAATCCGTGAAGATTTTCATTTGTTTACGTTCCAGCAATTTTTGCCTTGTAGTTTACTATTAATATGAGTTTTTCATTGGCCCAGAGGACGTGCGAGGGTCATGGTTAATGTTTACCTTGCATGTGGGCGTAGCGGGTATTATCTTTGTAAAAGACTTTAGGTAAATGATGCATGTGATACTTCATTAATAGACGTACATTGGATCCAGTACATGTGAAAGACAGAGGTTATCCTCTGAATAACGATTATCGTGTGTTATATAAGCATTTGAGGCAATGATAGTGAAGCTCTCTCCAGTCTCCACTCCCTTCGGATATCGCCGCCATGAAAACAGGATTAAAAATATACCATATCACATTGAAAAAATTGCATGGAATTTACAGAATAGATGTCAGTGGATGGAAAACATGCACTACAACTACCTCTACTTAATTAGTTCTGTTTCTATCTTAAGTTCTCGTATTTACTCTACGGCTACTCTCAGAGCTGTGCGCACCAATGGTTCTGCTGCTGGTAACTATTAGTTCTACTCCTGGGTACTATGGTGCAGGAGAACGCACATTACTATTAACACCACTTCTTCCCAGCTACTATTGATAGCGTGACAGACATATTGTCAACTGATCACCTTAATGTTGCTGTTGAAAAAAAAAATCAGAAATACATTGATTTCAATTTGTCCCATAACAGTATCTAAATGAATCCTATACTTGCAAAGTGCCTTTCTTGCTGTTTTATATTTAAGTGACTGTATTGTCTTCGTGCTTACAGGATCAGCGGATAGATTGTAAAAGTCCGCTGTAGTTGTTTGCACAGAAGAGCTGAACATACACGTACGTTCGTGTATCATCATGTGCCTCGAAATTTCATTCTATTGTTTAGAGTTATGTTCTCATTCATCACTTCAGATAGTTCGTGACTTCGTGAGTCAAAAACCATTAAATATCTTAATGTTTGAATGAGGGTACGAGCTTAGTTGCACTTCTCGGTACCTTCTTCAGTATATCTTCGTCTTCTACGTAATTTGGAGAGTAATTATAGAGAATCATTATGGGATCTTATCTTTTGTACTCTAAATTTCTAGGACTGTAACCCTGTTTTCTATTAGCTTTGCAGCTTACAGCTAGGCATTCCCTAGTACCTTTAAGATGGCTTATGATTACCCTTATGATGGTTTATTTTTGAAGTGTTACCCCTTCACTAAACATAAGTGAATGTTGTCAGTGGAACTTCAGTGTACGTGGGAGAATGTTGCCAGTAGTACCTCATCAACATACAAAGGTAAACGTTGCCAATGGTACTTCTACAACATATGCGCAGTTGCCATTGGTACGTTTGCATCATGAGTGCATGTTGCAAGTGGATAGTCTGCAACACGAAGAACGTTATCACTGGAACTAACTCGTGTGTGTGTACTCAGCGATCGTCACTTTCCTTTTTCTTTTTTAACAAAAGCGCATACATCAGCAGTGTGCTGCTATATTATTCTACATGATACTAACATAGTAGGAACAAAAGCTGTTACCCCTGTCATACTCCACGCAGGATGGGGCTCATACAAGCTGTTGAAATCTGTCAGTCTGAGCTGGGAGTCTTCGGTATAGCAATGAGGATATCGTCAAGTATTCCTTTAAGGATTCAACAGCTGCGGCAGCTTCAAAAGTTTCGTGCCAGCATAGCTGGAGTTACTATTACTTGGCAACAGATCTCTCTCCATCACAGGAAAAATTGAATTTTTATGAAGATGGCTCCATCCTCCCAGAGCGGGGGCAAGAGAAATTATATATAGGAGTCAAAGGAAGGAGAAATTTGGATGATATAATATATCTATTTAGTTACATAAGAATACAACAATGAAGTGTCATGGTATGCCTAAGAATATATACTAGTAATAGTCTAATGAAATTTTTTGTAACAATACAAAAAATTAATACTTAACAACAGTGGGCTGTTATCCTGTTCCATACGATAGTTACAGATATAAATAAACCGGTATTTGTATATTACACTCATAAACACATGTCTACACACCTTTAATGAACACCTGCACAAATGTAGTGGTACATAGGAGTAAATATTGCTAATCTTGGCTTGAGCCTCACAGTGTATCCAACACGTTGAGCACATGGTGGCCCGGTGGTCTGGTGGCTAGAGCTCTCGCTTCACACACGGAGGGCCCGGGTTCGATTCCCGGCGGGTGGAAACATTTCGACGTGTTTCCTTACACCTGTTGTCATGTTCACCTAGCAGCAAATAGGTACCTGGGTTGTTAGTCGACTGGTGTGGGTCGCATCCTGGGGGACAAGATTAAGGACCCCAATGGAAATAAGACAGACAGTCCTCGATGACGCACTGACTTTCTTGGGTTATCCTGGGTGGCTAACCCTCCGGGGTTAAAAATCCGAAGAAATCTTATCTTACCTTATCTTATCTTGTACGAGGGATGGTGTACTATTGTTAGTACAGTGAGAGCCAATAGTTATAACAATTTTGTCTCAGACCGGGCCACGGGGGCGTTGACCCCCGAAACCCTCTCCAGGTATATGCATTTACAGACTCGCATGAATACATACGTACGTACACGTATGTATGTATGCATATTCATATATGTATGTAAACACATACACATATGCAAAATGCATATACGAATAACTGGGGCAACACTAATGTGTGTTGTCAAAGTCAGGACATGGACAGTTTCAAGTCCCTCGTTCCACCAATCCTCAAGTCACTGACAGCTGGACACTCGTCTGTATGATGGTACAGATCGTCTGCCTCTGTTCTCAAAAAAACTTAAATGAGGAATAAGCAAGGTTGGAAGGTTCAGATATGGATACTTCATTTACATGTTACAGGTAACGACATTCCAACCTGAGTCTGGCAGTCTACCACTGTCGACCGGCATTTCTGCTTTCTGTCCTCTGATACCTTATCAAGTCTACTCATTAAAATGTGTAAGGAGTTTCACCACATCTTTAACTCATTCCACTTTCCATCTACTCTAACGTCGGACTAAAGAAGTCCTTCGTAATATTTCTAGGGCTTATCTGTGTGTATCTTCCAACAATAGATAAATGTTGCAGGTCACAGGTCGCAGTTTAATTCGCTCAGATTTATCAGTATAAATATGTTGTATGTTGTAAACATATTTCCCCTTAGACCCTTGTGTGTGTGTGTGTGTGTGTGTGTGTGTGTGTGTGTGTGTGTGTAATCACCTAGTTGTACTCACTTAGTTGTGGTTGCAGGGGTCGATCCATAGCTCCTGGCCCCGCCTCTTCATTGGCCGCTACTCGGTCACTCTCCATGCGCCATGAGCTTTATCATACCTCTTCTTGAAGCTATGAATGGATCCTGCCTCCACTACATCACTTCCCAAGCTATTCCACTTCCTGATCACTCTGTGACTGAAGAAATACTTCCTAACATCCCTGTGATTCATCTGAGTCTTCAACTTCCAACTGTGACCCCTTGTTGCTGTGTCCCATCTCTGGAACATTCAGTCTCTGTCCACCTTGTCTATTCCTCTCAGTATTGTATATGTCGTTATCATGTCCCCCCTATCTCTCCTGTCCTCCAGTGTCGTCAGGTCGATTTCCCTTAACCTCTCCTCGTAGGATATAACCCTTAGCTCCGGGACTAGTCTTGTTGCAAACCTTTGCACTTTCTCTAGTTTCTTTAAGTGCTTGGCTAGGTGTGGTTTTAAACTGTTGCTGCATACTCCAATTAGGGCCTAAAGTACACAGTGTACAGGGTACTGAACGATTCCTTATTAAGATGTAGAAATGCTGTTCTTAGGTTTGCTAGGCGCCAGTATGCTGCAGCAGTTATTTGGTTGATGTGCGCCTCAGGAGATGTGCCTGGTGTTATACTCACCCCAAAATCTTTTTCCTTGAGTGTGGTTTGTAGTCTCTGGCCCCCTAGACTGTGCTCCGTCTGTGGTCTTCTTTGCCCTTCCCCAATCTTCATGACTTTGCACTTGGTGGGGATGAACTCCAGGAGCCAATTGCTGGACCAGGCTTGCAGCCTGTCCAGATCCCTTTGTAGTTCTGCCTGGTCCTCGTCCGATTGAATTCTTCTTATCAACTTCACATCATCTGCAAACAGGGACACTTCGGAGGCTATTCCTTCCATTATGTCGTTCACAAATACCAGAAACAGCACCGGTCCTAGGACTGACCCCTGTGGAACCCCACTCGTCACCTGACACCTCGCCATGTACAATGACTCGCTGCTCTCTTCCTGACAGGTATTCCCTGATCCATTGGTGCCTTCCCTGTTATCCCTGCCTGGTTCTCCAGCTTTTGCACTAATCTCTTGTGTGGAACTGTGTCAAACGCCTTCTTACAGTCCAAGAAAATGCAATCTACCCACCCCTCTCTCTCTTGTCTTACTGCCGTTACCCTGTCATAGAACTCCAGTAGGTTTGTGACACAGGATTTCCCGTCCCTGAAACCGTGTTGGCTGTCGTTGATAAGCTCATTCATTTCTAGGTGTTCCACCACTCTTCTCCTGACAATCTTCTCCATGACTTTGCATACTATACATGTCAGTGACACTGGTCTGTAGTTTAGTGCTTCATGTCTGTCTCCTTTTTTTAAAATTGGGACTACATTTGCTGTCTTCCATACCTCAGGTAATCTCCCTGTTTCGATAGATGTGTTGAATATTGTTGCTAGGGGTACACATAGCGCCTATGTTCCCCCTTTCAGGACCCATGGAGAGATGTGATCCGGCCCAATCGCCTTTGAGGTATCTAGCTCACTCAGCAGCCTCTTCACTTCTTCCTCAGTTGCATGTATTGTGTCCAACACTTGGTGGTGTACCCCACCTCTCTTTCTTTCTGGAGTCCCTTCTGTCTCCTCGGTGAACACTTCTTTGAATCTCATGTTGAGTTCCTCACACACTTCGCGGTCGTTTCTTGTGGTCTCTCCTCCTTCCTTCCTTAGCCTGATCACTTGGTTCTTGACTGTTGTTTTCCTCCTGATGTGGCTGTACAACAGCTTCGGGTCAGATTTGGCTTTCTCTGCTATGTCATTTTCGTACTGTCGTTGGGCCTCCCTTCTTACCTGTGCATATTCATTCCTGGCTCTACGACTGCTCTCTTTATTTTCCTGGGTCCTTTGCCTTCTATACTTCTTCCATTCCCTAGCACACTTGGTTTTGGCCTCCCTGCACCTTTGGGTGAACCACGGGCTCATCATGGCTTTTTCATTATTTCTGTTACCCTTGGGTACAAACCTCTCCTAGCTTCCTTGCATATTGTTGTCACATATTCCATCATCTCGTTTACTGACTTCCCTGCCAGTTCTCTGTCCCAATGAACCCTTTTAGGAAGTTATTTATGCTCGCATAGTCCCCTTTCTTGTAGTTTGGCTTCATTCGTCTGGCCCTTTCTGTATCTCTACTGTGCATTCGAAGCTTAAAACCACATGATCACTGGCCTCGAGGGGTATTTCATATGTGATGTCCTCAATATCTGCACTTCTCAAGGTGAATACTAGGTCCAGTCTCGCTGGTTCATCCTCTCCTCTCTCTCTGGTAGTGTCCCTTACGTGTTGGTACATGAAGTTTTCCAGCACCACCTCCATCATCTTAGCCCTCCACGTTTCTTGGCCCCCATGTGGCTCAAAGTTCTCCCAGTCGATTTCCTTGTGGTTGAAGTCACCTATGATCAGTAGCTTTGCCCTGCTCGCATGAGCCCTTCTGGCCACTTCAGCCAGTGTGTCAACCATCGCTCTATTACTCTCATTATACTCTTGCCTTGGCCTCCTGCTGTTCTGTGGTGGGTTATACATCACTGTAATTACCACCTTGGGACCTCCAGACTGAAGCGTTCCTACTATGTAATCAATTGCTTCTCCTCTGTCTCCTCTCTCCAGCTCATCAAAATCCCATCGGTTTTTGATCAGCAGTGCCACTCCTCCACCCCCTCTGTTCCCTCTGTATTTCCTCAGAATCTGATATCCCGTTGAAAAGATGGCATCTGTTATCATACCTGTGAGCTTGGTTTCTGTGAGAGCTATTATGTCCGGTGATGCCTCTTTGACTCTTTCGTGCCACTCCTCCCACTTATTTGTTATTCCGTCAGAATTGGTGCACCATACCTTAAGTATGGTACACCAGTTTTGGGGGTCTGTGAGGGTTGAGGGACCTGGCAGTGCACTGTGGGATTCTATAGTGGAGTGTTGGGTGGGGGCTGTGAGTGTGGGTTGTGGTTTGTGTTGGGATAGCGTGCTTGGTTGTGGGGTTCTGGGGATGGTTCTGTGTGTGCGTGCTCTTGTTGCTCTGCCCTGCTCTGGTTGTCGTCTACTGATTCTGTCCTTGTCTCTCCTCCTAGCTCCTTTTGCCTTTGTGTCCTCTCCCTCAGCTGCTGTCGTTCTGTTTTTGTTCTGTCTCGGTCTAGGAACATCCTCTTGTATTCTGCCGATTCCTTCAACCGTGGTTTCTCTTGGAGGATCCTGTCCCGCACTGTGTGTGTACTCACCTAGTTGTTATCACGTAGTTGTGGTTGCAGGGGTCGAGTCATAGCTCCTAGCCCCGCCTCTTCACTGGCCGCTACTGTGTGTGTGTGTGTGTGTGTGCGTGTTTGTGTGTGTGAGTGTGTGTGTGTGTGTGTGATTGTACTCACCTAATTGTGGTTGCAGGGGTCGATTCATAACTCCTGGCCCCGCCTCTTCACTGGTCGCCACTAGGTCCACTCTCTCCCTGCTTCATGAGCTTTATCATACCTCGTCTTAAAGCTATGTATGGCACCTGCCTCCACTACCTCACTTTCCAGACTATTCCACCTCCTGACAACTCTATGGCTAAAGAAATACTTCCTAACATCTATGTGACTCATCTGAGTCTTCAGCTTCCATTAATGACCCCTTGTTGCTGTGTCCTATCACTGGAACATCCTGTCTCTGTCCACCTTGTCGATTCCTCTCGGTATTTCATATGTCATTATCATATCCTTCCCTGTCCCTTCTGTCCTCGAGTGTCGTCAAGTCGAATTCTCTTCACCTCTCCTCGTAAGACATGCCCCTAGCTCCGGGACTAGTCTCGTTGTTAACCTTTGCACTTGCTCTAGTTTCCTGACGTGCTTGGCCAGGTGTGGGTTCCAAACTGGAGCTGCATACTCCAGTATGAGGCTGACGTACACGGTGTACAGGATCCCAAACGACTCCTTACTGAGGTGTCGGAATGCTATTCTTAGGTTCGCTAGTGTGTTTGTGTGTGAGTGTGTGTGTGTGTGTTAATGAGGTAATAAATAAGTGAATTAATAAATGAGTGAATAAATAAGTAAATGAATGACTGAGTGAATAATTAAGTGAATGAGTGAATAAATAAGTGAATGAATGAAAATATTCGTTTTCCTACTAGTAGCTTCAAAGATTAGAGTTGTGCTCGTTGTGTCCTGTATTCGGTACATTAATCTGTCATATAATAGGTATTCACGTGCATGTGCACGCACGTGGTTGTTACAACATTCCTGCGCACATGACTGTGCTCACATGACTGCGTTCACATGACTGTGATCACATGACTGTACACATGACCGTATATAATGAATCTCAAGCATCATAGTGTGGCCGAATAGGTCACATCGTAGAGTGACACATCGTCCATTCATTATAATTCACGCTATCAGTCATTATAATGTACACAAAATATCAGTATAGTGAACGGTAGCATTCATCATAACGGATTCTAATTGACGTGTGATGTGTGTGTGATGTGCCTGACGCGTTGGGATGTAGGAGTGATGTGTGTGTGCTGGGAGGGATGTGCCTGACCTGTGGGGTGTCAATGCCGCACACCTCATCAATTCTCATTCAGAGATTGAAAATCATGAACAGCCGTAAAATATAATTAAGTGGAAAATTCAAGTTGATACCAAAAAAGTCTATAATGTTTAGTTAAAAATAAAGTACACAAATAACCCGCACATGGGATAGAAAAAGTTGCGACAACGTTTCGGTCTGACTTGAACCATTCATGAGTCATACTTGTAAATGGTCCGAGTCGGTCAGAAACGTCGTCTCCTACTCGCTGGTTATTTGTGTATTGTTCCAGTCACTGTATTGTGCCTTATTGTTCTCTGAAATACAATCGTGAAATATTACCTAAATGAAGTAAAACAATGGAAGTCAGGCTGCTTTTTGAAAGCCTAGCCTGTGCAATACGCTCTTGCGTATTGCACAGGCAATACCATCAACACAAGTGGTACATTCACTCGATAAGGTGAAGGTTCAAAAGACGAGTGACAGAACAACTGAGTTTAACTTTATGTTAAAAACAGAGATTTAACAAAATCAAGAGAGAGAACAGCCACAAGAAAGCTAGACTCTACTGAAGACAGTCAGAGAGCTGAGTAGTCAAGTGACCATCGAACTAAAACCTCAGAGTGCTGATTTGTGAGATAGAAATAACAACGAAATGTGAGTTGGAATGATAGTGGGGAAATGTGTTGGAGTAATAGTGGTGACGTGTTGGAGTAAGAGTGGTGATATGTATTGGAATAAGAGTGGTGACGTGTTGGAATGATAGTGGTGACATGTGTTGGAATAATAGTGGTGACGTGTTGGAATGATAGTGGTGACATGTATTGGAATAATAGTGGTGACGTGTTGGAATAATAGTGGTGACGTGTTGGAATAATAGTGGTGACGTGTTGGAATGATAGTGGTGACATGTATTGGAATAATAGTGGTGACGTGTTGGAATAATAGTGGTGACATGTATTGGACTAATAGTGGTGACGTGTTGGAATGATAGTGGTGACATGTATTGGAATAATAGTGGTGACGTGTTGGAATGATAGTGGTGACATGTGTTGGAATAATAGTGGTGACGTGTTGGAATGATAGTGGTGACACGTGTTGGAATAATAGTGGTGACATATATTGGAATAATAGTGGTGACGTGTTGGAATGATAGTGGTGACATGTATTGGAATAATAGTGGTGACGTGTTGGAATGATAGTGGTGACATGTATTGGAATAATAGTGGTGACGTGTTGGAATAATAGTGGTGACATGTATTGGAATAATAGTGGTGACGTGTTGGAATGATAGTGGTGACATGTGTTGGAATAATAGTGGTGACGTGTTGGAATGATAGTGGTGACATTTATTGGAATAATAGTGGTGACGTGTTGGAATGATAGTGGTGACATGTATTGGAATAATAGTGGTGACGTGTTGGAATGATAGTGGTGACATGTGTTGGAATAATAGTGGTGACGTGTTGGAATAATAGTGGTGACGTGTTGGAGTAATAGTGGTGACATGTATTGGAATAATAGTGGTGACGTGTTGGAATGATAGTGGTGACATGTGTTGGAATAATAGTGGTGACGTGTTGGAATGATAGTGGTGACATATATTGGAATAATAGTGGTGACGTGTTAGAATAATAGTGGTGACATATATTGGAATAATAGTGGTGACGTGTTGGAATGATAGTGGTGACATATATTGGAATAATAGTGGTGACATGTGTTGGAATGATAGTGGTGACATGTGTTGGAATGACAGTGGTTACGTGTGTTGGAATCATAGTGGTGACACTTACATTACACACACCCATACTTACACTCACACTTATATTACCCATACTCACACTTACGTGACACACACTCACACTTACATGACACACACGCACACTTACATGACACACTGTCATACTTGTACAGGAGACATGTTGGAATGCAGTTAGGTTGTTACATCCAATGAACGGCAATAAAAGTGTTTGTAACATACCCACACTTTGTACTGTTGTCATCTAAGCATAAACGCTTTTGAAAATCAAAACACCACGAGCGTAACTCTTTTGTAAATCAAAACACCACGAACGTAACTCTTTTGTAAATCAAAACACCACGAACGTAACTCTTTTGTAAATCAAAACACCACGAACGTAACTCTTTTGTAAATCAAAACACCACGAACGTAACTCTTTTGTAAATCAAAACACCACGAACGTAACTCTTTTGTAAATCAAAACACCACGAACGTAACTCTTTTGTAAATCAAAACACCACGAACGTAACTATTTTGTAAATCAAAACACCACGAACGTAACTCTTTTGTAAAAATACTAGGAACGTAACTCTTTTGTAAAAACACCAGGAACGTAACTCTTTTGTAAAAACACCAGGAACATAACTCTTCTGTAAATTAAAGAAGCTAACTAGTTCTTAAGTCGGGGACCACCTGTAATTACTACATTTACAAGATGTATCCTGGTACCTTGTCATTCACAACTGAACTGACAATGCAGTGTTTTCCTAGATCCTTTGTATGTTTGTTTTATCTCCACGAAACTGACGAATTTATTATTTTATATTTCCCGTGGGTTATTCAGGCGCGAGGTGCTTTGGAGCCTCCACCCTCTTGCCTGCCAATCGCATCCCGTTGACTGTTGATGATGGCAGCATTAATAATCCTGCACCTAAAACACGGTTCACAGGACCGTGTATTGGACAATAACACCGTTACCTTGCTCTAGTAACTCCTTAATGAGAAGCTGTCTGAAGGAATGTGTGTCGTTAAGTTTAATGGTTCTTCTGGTCGTGTGTAAACTAAGTCAACCCTAAAGTTCTTTATAATATTCACAGTGTTGTTCTTATTTACGCCTTGATGTTGGTCCTTTCATTTCAATGGAAAAAAATTGGCAAAAATCTTAATATTTTATGAGAAATTTAAAATCTTAATAAAGCTGAATACTTATACTTTTTTTAGTTTCCAAAATTTTTTTTTAGGAAATTTCAGTTTCTTCTACTAAAATTAAGATAATTTTCGTTAAGAAACAGATTTGGTCGTTGGCACCATTTCGCTCTGCGTAGAGCTTCACAGGACGAAACGTTGTCTCAGTATGGAAATGTTTTGTCCTGTATCTTTTTTAACTATTGTGAGATCAAGCAAACAGACATATTGATCTTACGTTTAACTACGTGGATTGTTAATCATTTTGACCACCCGCCTCCCTACCCAGCGTGCACTGATTGAAAGATACCTACCCATATGTGCTCTGAGTGAAAGTTGCCTTCCCACATGTGCTCTGAGTGAAAGTTGCCTTCCCACATGTGCTCTGAGTGAAAGTTGCCTTCCCACATGTGCACTGAGTGAAACTTGCCTTCCCACATGTGCTCTGAGTGAAAGTTGCCTTCCCACATGTGCTCTGAGTGAAAGATACCTACCCATATGTGCTCTGAGTGAAAGTTGCCTTCCCACATGTGCTCTGAGTGAAGGTTGCCTTCCCACATGTGCTCTGAGTGAAAGTTGCCTTCCCACATGTGCACTGAGTGAAACTTGCCTTCCCACATGTGCACTGATTGAAACTTGCCTTCCCACATGTGCTCTGAGTGAAACTTGCCTTCCCACATGTGCTCTGAGTGAAAGATACCTACCCATATATGCTCTGAGTGAACGACAGCTATCTATATATGCTCTGAGTGAATGACACTGAATATATGAGAAGAGACAAAATTGTATCGAATTATGGTCGTTTTGAGAACTATCTACGACTCGTCGTTATTAGTGCTTGTGAGCCACGTCGTTGTTCGTAATGTTTGTGAACCCTCTCCCTCGTTAATAGTAGTACCCTTTATGACCCCCATCGTTAGAAATATTGTTTGTAATCTCGTCGATGGCAATACTGTTCTGGACCTCAAAAGGGGTAATACTGTTGGTTAATATAATACTGTTTAATAACCTGACACTGGTAACACTGACAAACACCTATCAAGTGAAAATAAATTATCACCTCCATCAACTTAACATGTTAATTTGCTTAGAGTGAAATGTTAGATTTATTTACATGTGATCTATTCAAAGAAAATTAAAAAATAATTATCTACATATACGATAATACAAAGTTTTTTTTTTGTTTTTTTATATATTTTATTTAAGAGAACAAAAACATATAATAACACAAATCCAATAACAAAATTCAAACATGAATACTTGCAAATTACAAGTGCTGACCATAACTCAACACGTATCTCGTAAAATTCCAAAATGACACATTTTTTCACAATGTGCTATGAAATTAGACACCACATACTCTCAAATATGTGCAAAGACATTCCCTGAGGACTAATAACATAATTCACATACAAAATAATAGCCAAACAAAATAATAGCCAAAATACCAAATGAAGGCAATCAGTTAACAAAATATAAACATACTAACATGCACCTAATAAAATCCCTACCCATCTTCATGATACATAAACATACAATACCAGTATAAATATATATACAATCGCCTCAGGCTTATCTACAATAAATTTATGAATGCAGGTGTATACGTACTGAAAATAAACAACAATAACCAAAACCTAATACCCATTATATTACATACACTGCGGTGTACAGGACTACCCACCCATGAAAACCCGTTCTCACAATGTATAATAGAACACATAGCAATACTAAAATTCCAATGTGAATTCTTGAATATTTTTTTTTTTTTTTTTTATTTGGAGAGACATATATACAAATATATTATACAGAGCCATGCCATGGTCTGAAACAAAGCTTATATAACAAAATAAGCAGTATAGAACAAAAATTAACAACATAACAACACCCTTATTAGTTAGTCTGGGGTAATATATTAACCATGAACAATAAATGCATAGGTAAAGCGGCAACATGCCATGTCTTACGTTAACCCCTACATGTCGTACAATGACATGCTGAAATAAAAATTAACTAAACATATTAAATCGGAACAACAATCGTACTTTTGTTGAGAGTTTTAATGTGAATTTCCATTAAGGGACATAATTATACCAACACAGTACACAAGACACTACCCTGCCAAGACAATTAACACAAAATCCATACATTAACATCACAATCAGTATAACAGAAATGGTACTATAAGCAGTGAAACAGAATTTATAACATGAAGCACACAATTTTTTTTTTTTTTTTATATTTAAATAGTTTATTTGAAACATAAACCCGACACATAAAGGTTTATCGTACATCACTTGTTTATATATTTATTCAGAGAACATACATAATAAATTTTACCAATTTATCCCACAAAACCCTATAGACTTTGATACACCAATCATGATATCCGAGTGCAAACCTGAACAGATATATATCATGATGAGAAATGATGCCAGATATGAATCCAATGAATTTGCATCAACGACTAAGTCAACAAACCCCTACTTCCAAAACAAAAGCAACTACCAAACCAAAGCAAATGTCACATAGTAAGGATTATAACTCAAAGAAAACTTACTTTGACATAGCAACGTGAAAACCAGCGCACCACAAGAATACCTTGACCATAGTCTACGGATTCGTTACAATCCCAACCTAAGACTATCATGTACAGTACAGTAGTGACTGAAGAAACCTCCTCTTCCTCACCCCCCTCAGCCAAACCAAAGCCCTTGCACCGAAAAAAAAAACCCTATGAATTTAAAGGTAAAAAAGAAAGAAACCACACACATACAGCCTCGACTAAATCAACCCTAAGCCCCGAAAGTCGTCCGTCAAACCCTGACCCACACAGAGTGCCAAGTCACCCGTATGTCTACCCCAAAACTCACCCTTAAAACCCCAACCAAGCAAACCCTCCTCACCCTTTCCCTACACCAGCATACATACAAATGAAAAACCCTTATATAAGCAACGTTTGTCACCCGACCACCCAATACGTATCAGTCGTCAAGCCCTCTTCCAACTCACGTCTACCTCAATAGATCCGCAATCCTCAACTCCCTGTATGATTGATTGAAATCAGTTTCCCATGCTCTCCCATACACTACACGATTTCTGCATTTCGTCCTATAGATGCAATCAGAAAGAGCTTTGACCCTTTCCCCTGCTCCCAAATCCCTAAGTCTCCATGAACCACATACAAAATCTACTAGATAATACATGAGACCCTTCGGTCTGAGCATTAAGTCCCCTGAGGTCTAGAAACATTGCCCTCAAAAACGAGATGCCCCCACCCCCATATGGCGAAGCTCTCCCGGCCCACTCCCGTATTGGCCCCAAAGATTCACAAAATATATCCCATGCAGTGTAGTATCCAATTCCCCACATCTCACACATGCACCATCTCTCACCAAACCCATGCTCACTAAAGAAGCCTTTGACGCTACAGCATCATGTAAAAACCTAAACATGAACTCCCGATCCCTAGACCTCAGCTTCAACCCCTTTAATCCCCCCCATATCTCAGCCCAACCATACATAGGATATATCGACACGCATTCTATCACCTGATGAGATCCCCCCAAAATACCTAGCCTACCAACCGAGATGTCCTGCGGGTGTCTTACCACCATCAAACTCCTTAATATGTCCTTACCATATACCAGAGACCTGTCATCCCACCATTCACTCATCTCCCGGAGTACCCCCCCACTCCTTCTTCCCTGACCTGCCTAATCCACCCCTCCGCACCAGACAACGTTTGAGGTACAAGCACAACAGTCTACGTTCTAACCAAATTAATCCCAAACCCCCCAATTTCACACTGTTGCGCACAACGTTACGCCCTACCCAATGCCTTCCACCAGCCCACACATACTTAAAACCATTCGTTCCAGAACCTCCACGTCAGCCTGTAATAAAGGGAATATGGCAGCTACATACCACAGCTTACTATAAACCATACTATTCACTATTATTACCCTCTGTCTCAAAGTAACTTCCTTCGCTCTCCAAACCTGCAGTGGTCCGTCGCCCCTGTATCACCCTACGAGAATTCAATTTTCTTGCCAAACTACGATCCTTCATAAATTCCACCCCACATATCCTCACACTTGAAACGACGTGCCACACCTGACTTCTGCCCAACGTCCCTCCCACCCAAGTACCTACCTCCAACAATTTTGTTTTACTATCGTTTATTCTCATCCCAGTTGCTCCACAAAACACACGAACAATGTCCCCACATTTACCAGGCCCTGCTCCGAACCCACAAGTACCGTAGTGTCGTCCACATACCCTACGATGCCCGTGCGTTCTTTTGCCTCATCAACATTCATCCACACCCCTACCTCAATTAATCTGTAAAAAGGGTCCTGTAAACATGCAAATAATATCTGTGAAAGGGGACAACCCTGCCCCAGACCCCTACCCATTGGAACCAAATCCCCCAATCTACCATTCACCTGTACTCTGACACACGCTCCCCCATACAACCTCTCAATCCACTTCACAATTTCTTCTCCAAAACCCTGCCTTCTCATTATGTCATACAGCACGTCCCTTTCCACACTATCATATGCACCCTTCCAATCTAAAGCCAAAACACCTCCTTTCCCATGCGCAACATAATCTTTAATTCGCTCAAGACCATTTACCACACTCCTACCAGGTATTCCACCTTGCCCCTCTGCAATCACCTTCCCCAACAATTTCTTTATTCTATTACCTAGTATTTTAGCCAATATTTTATAGTCCGCATTCATTAGAATTATAGGCCTATAATTACTCAGAGAATCCTCCCCCCCTCCCTTCCTGACTAAAACTACAACCCCAATACTACTTTCTCCTTCCCCCACCCCTGCGGACTTCATACAATTCATCAAGCGCACTAGACAGTCCCTCACCACATCCCAATTCTTCCTATAAAATTCATTTGCTATACCATCTATTCCTGGGGAACTCCCCTTAATCAACCCATCCACTGCTGCCCACACCTCCTCCTCGCTAATAACACCTCCCATAGCCTCTCTATCCTCTCCTCCAACTGCTCTTGAATTCCCTCCAAAGGAGATTCCTATACTCCAACCCCACATCCACACTACTCATATAACGTGCAAACCATTTATCCACAAATACTCCGACTGCCTCTGTACCCCGAATTACCATACCCTGCTCATAACTCTCCAGCCTCTGCTCGACTTTCATACATTCTATTGTCCTCGCCTCACGTTTTCGCCTACAGTGACTCAACACCGTTTTTGACGGCCTATCACCCACTAACAGATCATCTATACCAGCTTTCATGCGGCACGCCTCAAACCGCTCTATCTGTATGTCCCATAACTTTTCCTTTAATACACGGATTTCCCCGTTTCATGACGACCACCTTTTTCATAACAACCCTGTAATTCCCCCTCCACATACTTCATCAAACCGCATCTCCACCCCGCCTCCTCTCTACCCAACTGCTGATAAAACTCCCTAATTCGCGGCTTGCCCACATTCGTCCACCACCCTAACAAGTTATCCTGCCTCTCACTCCTCGCCCATAACCTCCCCCACCATTCACTAAACTGCATTGATTTATCCCCCCACTAGTAATCCTACATTCAATTTCCAATAACCCCTATACCACTTTGCAACGCCTTCCCAATTCAAATCAACTAAAACCCCCCTGTGATCTGAAAATCCAAAGTCTATGGTTTGAACCCTACCCACTACTACCCTATCAGTTACATAAATCCTATCAAGTCTCGCCGCATACCCTTTCCTCACAAAAGTATGATCCACAGGGCCCCCTACACCTACCACATCCTTTAATCATACACTTCCTAGCAAATCCCGTAATGCCACCAACTCACACCCTGCCCCTCTAGGCTCTACGTCCCTCTTCCTTATAACACAGTTATAATCGCCCCCGACTACCACCACTCCAGGCAAGTCACGAAGGGCATATATCATGAAGTCTCGAATAAAGCCCACCTTTACTATTCGTGACTGCTCTGCTGGCATATAGACACCTAAAAAACATACCCTGACCCCTCCCCACGAACCTTCCACTCGAACCACCCTACCCCCCACATTCCTCCCAAGACATTAGTTGAAAAGGGCTTGACTCGAAATCGCAACTGCCACCCCTCCCTTGAGCCTACCCGAAGACCCTGCAAAAACCCGATACCCTTTCACTCTCAAATCCCTTCCACACCTATAATTATGCTCCTGGATGAAGGCCACCTGTACGCCAAAACGTCGCAAGGCGTACTCCACCCAGGAACGTTTTACATCCTCTTTCATACCATTAACATTTATTGTTAGACACTGGAATGCAAGTGCAAAGGTTTGCCCTTCGGCCGAGGGGGAGGCTGCGACCCTGACTTGCCCTTACCCACTCCCTTACCCACATGTTTCCCCCCCTTTACGGGGTCCTGACCCAAAATGGCATCTAAATCTTTCCTGGCAATCTCCACCAAAGACCTCTTACACGGTCTCTGTGCCGGCGTAAGAACGTCGTCACTATCGGACTGTGTGCCGGCTCTCCTACGGGTTCCCACCACCACTTCCATTCCCGTGGCCTTATCTGACTGATGCACCTCTGCCGACACTATTTCATGTGTTAAACACTGACCGGCCTGATGTGCCTCAACTGAGGCCTCTACCACCGGCTCTACCACTTCAACTGCTTCCACCACATCGACACTGCCTTCCCCAGGCAACACTGGAAGAGGGTCCTCCATAATGCCTCTCAACACCTCCTCCAGAGGTAAATCCTCGCATGACACAACACCTGTGTTATCCACAACACTCTCACTTGGAGCCTCAGGCTCCTGGGGCAAAGTGCAGAAAGCCTCCCCTGCCCCATCAACTATTTCACTCCACAAACGCTTCCCTTGTACCTCCTGAGGTACTTTCACCAGGTCCTCCCTGGCTCCCTGAACAGCCGGCTCCCTGCGGGCCACGTCCTGTCTAGGTATCACTCTCCTCATGCAGTCTGCAGCAACGTGGTTATAGGCGCCACATAGGCGGCAAGTCCTCTGTTGCCACAGGGTATGTCACGTATAGTTGATTCCTGAAGTCAGACATCACCACATATGACGGTATCGGCTTACGTAACGTCATTTTCAGGGAATAAGTCCCTTCATAGAGGCCCAACATTGGACCCACACTCCACTTCCCTGCGTTCACCGTGTGGATCACTCCATACTCGCTGAAAAGACCAGTAATATCCGTCGCATCCGCCTCAAAAGGAACATTCTTGACCTTGATAAAAGTATATGTCCTTGATACGTCTTTCAACCGAACTTGCATAGTCGAGTTGACCGTATACACCTTGTCCTGGTGCTGATCAACAAGGCGTTCATAAACTGCAGCAGTTAGTAGTTTGACGAAGACTCGGTTGATCCCGTTTAGCGCTACGCCGTATAAATCCATAATATCTATGACGCCGGTGACCATGTCAATACACACTGTGTTAGAACGACGTCGGACAACAGTCTCCATGACAGTAGTTTAAGCAGTTAGCCAATTGCGAAAGAGTGTCACCAGGCGGCAGACCAGTGTACAGCACGTCCACCCCCGACCGAAGCAGGGAGGCAACTATTCTTTAGAAATATTGTTTGTAATCTCGTCGATGGCAATACTGTTCTGGACCTCAAAAGGGGTAATACTGTTGGTTAATATAATACTGTTTAATAACCTGACACTGGTAACACTGACAAACACCTATCAAGTGAAAATAAATTATCACCTCCATCAACTTAACATGTTAATTTGCTTAGAGTGAAATGTTAGATTTATTTACATGTGATCTATTCAAAGAAAATTAAAAAATTATTATCTACATATACGATAATACAAAGTTAGAAGGTTACTGGACAACTGTCCAAACATGAATCTTCACAGTGACAGTGTAAGAAGACATTTGGAAAAATAAGACTGAGAGGTGATGCCATAGTTACCTCAGCTTAAGAAACTATTTCACAGTGTGTCGAAGTTTTAAAAACAATTTTGCTCCACATCCAGTAACTTACACAGTTTAAGTTACCTTACCAAACTTTAGCTTTTATATTCGTAAAGAACTGCGCAGTATTTTAGGGAACTTCTTTCCACAGATTAATTTTCAATTTGTGTTAACTAATCAACATAATACTAGAACGGTATTAAAGAATTTGTGTTCATATACATATACATATATGTCGTGCCGATTAGGTAAAACTTGCGATTTTGACTTAAATAGCAACGCTCATCTTGCCATATAAGACAAGCGAAAATTTGTGTATGCAATAATTTCGCAAAAATCATTCTGAATCTAACGAAAAAAATATATTTCATTGTGTTTGTTTATTATTAAATTATTGTTAACGTATCTAAAATATATTTAGTTGGGTTAGGCTAAATTAAATTGAGCTTGTTGTAATAAGGTTAGGTAGGTTTTCAAAGTTTCTCTTGGTTCAAAATTATAAATTTTTACATTAACATAAATGAAAAAAATATATCTTTAAACGTATAAGAGAAAATTTTAGAAAGGACTTAATTTTAGATGAGTTCTCGCTAATTGACCAGTTTTACCTAATCGGCACGACATATATATATATATATATATATATATATATATATATATATATATATATATATATATATATAACAGAATTGTGATGAATCGAAGGAGCGGTAAGTGTAGCACAGTTGCACTATACGTTAAAGATGAAGCCAATAAGTCTTATTTAATTCACTGGGTAGCGCAAGGATCCAGTCTGGCTACATCATTCATGCATTACAAGCACTGTACTACATCATTCATGCATTACAAGCACTGTACTACATCATTCATGCATTACAAGCACTGTACTACATCATTCATGCATTACAAGCACTGTACTACATCATTCATGCATTACAAGCACTGTCCTACATCATTCATGCATTACAAGCACTGTACTACATCATTCATGCATTACAAGCACTGTCCTACATCATTCATGCATTACAAGCACTGTACTACATCATTCATGCATTACAAGCACTGTACTACATCATTCATGCATTACAAGCACTGTACTACATCATTCATGCATTACAAGCACTGTACTACATCATTCATGCATTACAAGCACTGTACTACATCATTCATGCATTACAAGCACTGTACTACATCATTCATGCATTACAAGCACTGTACTACATCATTCATGCATTACAAGCACTGTACTACATCATTCATGCATTACAAGCACTGTACTACATCATTCATGCATTACAAGCACTGTACTACATCATTCATGCATTACAAGCACTGTCCTACATCATTCATGCATTACAAGCACTGTACTACATCATTCATGCATTACAAGCACTGTCCTACATCATTCATGCATTACAAGCACTGTACTACATCATTCATGCATTACAAGCACTGTACTACATCATTCATGCATTACAAGCACTGTACTACATCATTCATGCATTACAAGCACTGTACTACATCATTCATGCATTACAAGCACTGTACTACATCATTCATGCATTACAAGCACTGTACTACATCATTCATGCATTACAAGCACTGTCTACATCATTCATGCATTACAAGCACTGTACTACATCATTCATGCATTACAAGCACTGTCCTACATCATTCATGCATTACAAGCACTGTACTACATCATTCATGCATTACAAGCACTGTCTACATCATTCATGCATTACAAGCACTGTACTACATCATTCATGCATTACAAGCACTGTACTACATCATTCATGCATTACAAGCACTGTACTACATCATTCATGCATTACAAGCACTGTACTACATCATTCATGCATTACAAGCACTGTACTACATCATTCATGCATTACAAGCACTGTACTACATCATTCATGCATTACAAACACTGTACTACATCATTCATGCATTACAAGCACTGTACTACATCATTCATGCATTACAAGCACTGTACTACATCATTCATGCATTACAAGCACTGTACTACATCATTCATGCATTACAAGCACTGTACTACATCATTCATGCATTACAAGCACTGTACTACATCATTCATGCATTACAAGCACTGTACTACATCATTCATGCATTACAAGCACTGTACTACATCATTCATGCATTACAAGCACTGTACTACATCATTCATGCATTACAAGCACTGTACTACATCATTCATGCATTACAAGCACTGTACTACATCATTCATGCATTACAAGCACTGTACTACATCATTCATGCATTACAAGCACTGTACTACATCATTCATGCATTACAAGCACTGTACTACATCATTCATGCATTACAAGCACTGTACTACATCATTCATGCATTACAAGCACTGTACTACATCATTCATGCATTACAAGCACTGTACTACATCATTCATGCATTACAAGCACTGTACTACATCATTCATGCATTACAAGCACTGTACTACATCATTCATGCATTACAAGCACTGTACTACATCATTCATGCATTACAAGCACTGTACTCTTCTCCCAGTACCAGAATGTTCTCCCGACTAGCGAGTACATTGGTAAGCGTTACTCATCACATTTGTTCTTGCATAACAGACTCAGCCAAGTATAATTCCTAGGGAGCCGCAGGCGACTCGTGCGGTCATTCAGTATTGGCTGAGTGAGACAGTATGCAGACCGCATGTGGTTGTTCATTGCTGACTCAGTGAGACATCAATAAAAGCAGCATGTAAACATGCTTATTGTATCGTGATCAATGGCTTAGCTGTATACTTACACATGTCAGTACGAAGATAAAGCTCTCACTGCCGTGTGTGTGTACTCACCTATTTGTGGCTGCAAGGGTCGAGACTCAGCTCCTGGCCCCGTCTCTTCACTGATCGCTACTAGGTCCTCTCTCTCCCTGCTCCATATTTGCGCGTGTGTGTGTGTGTGTGTGTTTGTGTATGTATGTGTGTGTGTGAGAAAGAGACCCCGAGACCGGGATCATGACCATAATAGTTTCGTGGATCAGAGGTTAGTTGCTTAATTAGGTTTAAAGCCTAACAACTACACGAGTGTCGTTAAGGCTGCATGTTGTAACCTGTTCACCATTAGTCAAAAATCCTTTAATCCCTAAAATAGAAATTAAACTAACCTATCGGTATACATAACCTTAAGAGGGATTTACTTGTAACTACAGGGGAAAAGACAAGCAGTGGCTTGTTGGTTGATTAGTTGGTATTAAAGCTAATTGACTACTCATAGGGTCATTAAGGCTTCCTGTCACTTATTCACAACCTATCAAGAATATTTTTAGCCCTGAAACCGGGATTAAACTCACCATATACGTATATGGAAATATAAACACATAAGCAGTATAATGTGATCCTTTATTGACAACGTTTCGCCCACACAGTGGGCTTTATCAAGTCACAAACAGATCTGTTTCATCTGTTAGATCTGTTTGTCAATAAAGGATCACATTATACTGCTTATGTGTTTATATTTCTATTGTGTCGGTATTTTATATAATTTATTTTCATCATATATATATACTGAGATGTATAATTTTCTGGGTATATATACTCTCTGAAAAGCAGTGACCAGAGATACAAGTTTCAGTTAAAGTTATTATATTTTATTATTATAATTATTTTATTCTTCTTCTTCGTGATTCGCCGGTACTCTCCCGGCCCGGGCCTTTTCCAAATGGTGGCCCAGCCTTGGCTTCCTTTCTCGAGAGTATCTGCCATGGGAGGAGGTACAAGTACCTCCTCATCGCTGGGACCAACTGTCCCCATTCCCCGCCCTCACGGGGCTCGTAGGGAGAAGCTAGGCCGCTCTGGTCTGCCACCTACCCCGCCCCAGGGGAGCTAATGGGAATGGCAGTCTTGTGAGCTGCAGGTGGCAGCAAGTTCTGGCTCGGGCACCTACCCTGCCATGGAAGGGCTGGGTATGGTGTCTTGTTCTGATTATTATTATTATTATTATTATTATTATTATTATTATTATTATTATTATTATTATTATTATTATTATATATATTATTATTATTATTATTATTATTATTATTATTATTATTATTATTATTATTATTATTATTATTATTAATATTAATTTTATATTATTTTCTAGCCCACAAATCTAAAGGAATTTAAGTAGGACTAGCCTAAATTTAAACCTTGTGTGTTCTCATTATGCCTCAGATTTATTTACAGGTAACTTTATTATGTGTATTTTATTACATGTATTATTCAATATAATATTGCAATAGTTATTGTCGTTAATATAAACTTTATATTTAGCTTATTGAGTAGATAGGATTTATGTATATAACACTTTCTACGCTGGCAGAAGCAGGGTTATGATTGGCTGTCCCTCTTTCTACCTCATTTGTTACGGTAGTTTGCCAATTCTGGTGCATACTGGGTGATTTGTATAGCTCGCCTGCGTGACCACTCCTCCAGCCTGTAGCCGTTTGCGTAGCAGCCTAGGAAGAAGCAACAGCTCTTGCCTAGCAGCCTCGTGAGAGGCAACAGCTCTTGCCTAGCAGCCTAGGGAGAAGCAAGAGCTCTTGCCTAGCAGCCTCGTCTGTCTCGTGCTCCACTACTCACCCTCTGTATTGTGATGCAGATTCACTTAGAGTATGTTGTCCTGTTGTGTGGTGAGCCGAGACCCCTCAAGGCAGGTTTCGTGATACTGGTGAGGGGCTCTTGATCTAATGAACTGGACATGTACTCCAATTCCTTGATTCTTGTCCTCTGTGAATCTGTTTCCATATATATATATATATATATATATATATATATATATATATATATATATATATATATATATATATATATATATATATATATATATATATATAATTAGTGATATTTGACATATTCTGGTTGTGTCTTGAGACAATCTTTATCAATCAGGTTAAGAGTTTCTATCTCTGATTGGTACACCATTGTAGTCGGGTTTTGAAAGTTGCTGAACTGAGATTCAATAAATTGGGACTTTTTTGTGACTTTTTGGAAGACAAGCTTCTGTACCGTTAGGTCGTGTTTGTATCTCTGTTCTTGAATGCTGTGAAGTGTTGCCTATGGGTATTCAACTCTGCTCACTGTTGCTATCGATGTGGTTGATTTATTGTTAAAGCAAACTGTGTGGTGATTTAAATATTTAGGTGCTACTAATATAATGTACAATGAGCATAGGCTGCTAAATTACCCGGTAAAGAAAGTAAACATTTACATAAACTGTACATGGCTGTGACTGGTGAAGTCCAGTGCTACTCTTATCAAAACATCGGATTAATCCAATTACTCAATGCACACGAACTACAGTAATCCCCGTGGATAAGCATACAATGATACTTTCCTGCAATAATATTTAATAATATCACACTAGCCTTTAACCTTTCTGATGTTAGAAGTTATATTATTTAGGAACTTGCTTGGTTTGTCAGTAACGTGTCTGAGGGAACAGTTTTGGTGTTTATCTTGGTACAGAATAACTGGTTTAATTATAATTGTCCCCTCAAGGAAGGTTCCTTGATGCTGATGATGGGCTCTTGATCTAGAGAATTGGATCTGTGCTCCAGTTCCCTGAATTAAGCCTGAATACTTTCCATCCCCCCTCTCACAGGCGCTGTATAATCCTACGGGTTTAGCGCGTCCCCCTTGATTATAAGAATAAGAATAATTAATTTTAATTGTTTATACTTTAATATATGCAAGTTACACGTTACAGAAATATCCAATTAATTTTATAGTAAATACTTTCCTCAGACACCTTAAATAATTAAGGTTCCCACTTTATTACTAGGCTTCTGTCTACTTGCTGTATCCTGCAAAGGGCTACAAAAGCCTTGCAGTAGCAAAGTCCTGCTTAAATGAGTAGAAGAATCTTCAGTTGCAAACGTTACAATGAAGACACATGCTAGATGTCAGGAAAGTAAACAAACAAAAAAAAAAACAAAAAAAAGGTTGATTTTATGGTATACTTTTGTTAGATAATAATATTAAAAATTATACTTCTAGTAACATTGACTATAACATACATTGGCCTGACAGTGTGCAGCCAAGGCTCCTATTCAGAAGTCGTAAATCCAACTGTTTATAAACAGTCGAAATTCTGACTGTTGCCTGAGATGATTTTTTGAGGAGTGACAGCAGGGTCATTAAGTCTGTATTGTCACCCTTTCCCCATCATGCAAGAATACTTTAATCCCTCAAATAGGAATTAAAGCAAATCTCCAGTGTATATACATTGAAAGATA
The DNA here is from genome assembly GCA_009830355.1 of Cherax destructor. Classification (NCBI taxonomy): domain Eukaryota; kingdom Metazoa; phylum Arthropoda; class Malacostraca; order Decapoda; family Parastacidae; genus Cherax; species Cherax destructor. Next base: position 10,603 of record WNWK01004247.1, on the reverse strand, counting down.
TACACCTGTGGGTGTATATAGCCTGGAACCTATAGGTGAACTAGGATACTTGATGGGCTGGCAAAGTGGCCACTGGACTAGTATTATTTATGAAAAGTGTGAGAAAAAATCCAAGATTCGTTGAATGCTAGAAGTTATCTTCTAGCTATTTCAGGGTTGGACTCTTAAGAATATTATTACTGAACACTTTGCAAGAGAATCTTAAACTGGCATTGTTTGGTCCAGGTTCGTTGTTTACTTTGACTCCAAGTATGTATTGATCATGGCTGTTATTAAGAACAATAACCCCTGAGGGGTTATTGTTGATGCTGGTGAGGGGTTCTGGATCCAAAGAACTGGACCTGTCCTCCCTTTCCCTGGATTGAATCTGATTGCCTTCCCTGGCGCTGTATATTTCCTATGGGTTTAGCTCATCCCACTGATGTCTTCCTTGGGCGAGGGAAGGCCTCTTCCTGGGAAACAAATATTTTTTTTTTAAATATTAACCATTTTTTTTAAACTAAAGCATAATTCAAGGAATATATTGGTGCTTAAAGTTTGTTTCTATGATTTTCAGAAACCAAGTTATCAGAAGTTTCATATTTCGCCGGAATACAGTTTACC
>WNWK01004247.1:0-5000 GCA_009830355.1 Cherax destructor | reverse complement strand
AGTCCCGGAGCTAAGGGGTATGTCCTACGAGGAGAGGTTAAGGGAAATCGATCTGACGACACTGGAGGACAGGAGAGATAGGGGGGACATGATAACGACATATAAAATACTGAGAGGAATTGACAAGGTGGACAGAGACAGAATGTTCCAGAGATGGGACACAGCAACAAAGGGACACAGTTGGAAGTTAAAGACTCAGATGAATCACAGGGATGTTAGGAAGTATTTCTTCAGTCACAGAGTGGTCGGTAAGTGGAATAGTTTGGGAAGCGATGTAGTGGAGGCAGGTTCCATTCATAGCTTTAAGAAGAGGTATGATAAAGCTCATGGCGCAGGGAGAGTGACCCAGTAGCGGCCAGTGAAGAGGAGGGGCCAGGAGCTATGAATCGACCCCTGCAACCACAACTAGGTGAGTACAACTAGGTGAGTACACACACACACACACACACACACACTAAGCGAGCTAGATACTTCAAAGGCGATGGGGCCAGATAACATCTCTCCATGGGTCCTGAGAGAGGGAGCAGAGGAGCTATGTGTACCCCTAACAACGATCTTCAACACATCTATCGAAACAGGGCAACTACCTGAGGTTTGGAAGACAGCAAATGTAGTTCCAATTTTTAAAAAAGGAGACAGGAACGTAGCACTAAACTACAGACCAGTGTCACTGACATGTATTGTATGCAAGGTCATGGAGAAGATAGTCAGGAGAAGGGTGGTTGAACACCTAGAAAGGAATGAGCTTATCAACGACGGCCAACACGGTTTCAGGGACGGGAAATCCTGTGTCACAAACCTACTGGAGTTCTACGACAGGGTGACAGCGATAAGGCAAGAGAGAGGGGTGGGTAGATTGCATATTCTTGGATTGTAAGAAGGCGTTTGACACAGTTCCACACAAGAGATTAGTGCAGAAGCTGGAGGACCAGGCAGGGGTAACAGGAAGGCACTACATTGATCAGGGAATACCTGTCAGGGAGACAGCAGCGAGTCATGGTACGTGGCGAGGTGTCAGAGTGGGCGCCGGTGACGAGCGGGGTTCCACAGGGGTCAGTCCTGGGACCAGTGCTGTTTCTGGTATTTGTGAACGACATGACGGAAGGAATAGACTCCGAAGTGTCCCTGTTTGCAGATGATGTGAAGTTGATGAGAAGAATTCAATCGGACGAGGACCAGGCAGAACTACAAAGGGATCTGGACAGCCTGCAAGCCTGGTCCAGCAACTGGCTCCTGGAGTTCAACCCCACCAAGTGCAAAGTCATGAAGATTGGGGAAGGGCAAAGAAGACCGCAGACGGAGTACAGCCTAGGGGGCCAGAGACTGCAAACCTCAATCAAGGAAAAGATCTTGGGGTGAGTATAACACCAGACACATCTCCTGAGGCGCACATCAACCAAATAACTGCTGCAGCATATGGGCGCCTAGCAAACCTAAGAACAGCATTCCGACATCTTAATAAAGAATCGTTCAGGACCCTGTACACTGTGTACGTTAGGCCCATATTGGAGTATGCAGCACCAGTTTGGAACCCACACCTAGCCAAGCATGTGAAGAAGCTCGAGAAAGTGCAAAGGTTTGCAACAAGACTAGTCCCGGAGCTAAGGGGTATGTCCTACGAGGGAAGGTTAAGGGAAATCGACCTGACGACACTGGAGGACAGGAGAGATAGGGGAGACATGATAACAACATATAAGATACTGAGAGGAATTGACAAAGTGGACAGAGACAGAATGTTCCAGAGATGGGACACAACAACAAGGGGACACAGATGGAAGTTGAAGACTCAGATGAATCACAGAGATGTTAGGAAGTATTTCTTCAGTCACAGAGTTGTCGGGAAGTGGAATAGTTTAGGAAGCGATGTAGTGGAGGCAGGCTCTATACATAGCTTTAAGCAGAGGTATGATAAAGCTCATGGCGCAGGGAGAGTGACCCAGTAGCGGCCAGTGAAGAGGCGGGGCCAGGAGCTTTGAATCGACCCCTGCAACCACAACTAGGTGAGTACAACTAGGTGAGTACACTCACACACAGCTATGACTCGACCCCTGCAACCACAAATAGGTGAGTACAAATAGGTGAGTACACACACCTCTCACACATACACACACACACACACACACACACACACACACACACACACACACACACACACACACACACACACACACACACACACACACACCAATAATATTTGCTAGAGTTGTCTTAGAAAATAAAAACAAGAATTTCTTAAGGAAGAAGATTGGAAAAAGGCAAAAAAACAAGTACATAAAAGATATTGAAGAAAACAAAAGTAATGGAACTCACAATAGCGCAGCGCACAGACTTACATATGGATGCATTATTTCCGCAAAAGGAAAAAAAATGTGCAACTGATGGAGAAAATTACAAAATTGGAATGAAATTGGGAAAGGTAGGATTAAATACTAGAAACACTAGATAAACTGCAACACTGAAAGATTTAAATAAGTGGAGGATGTTATGTGGAGGATGAGAGTGTTATGTGGAGGCTGAGAGTGTTATGTGGAGAATGATGGTGTTATGTGGAGGCTGAGAGTGTTATGTGGAGAATGATGGTGTTATGTGGAGGATGATGGTGTTATGTGGAGGATGATGGTGTTATGTGGAGGATGATGGTGTTATGTGGAGGAGGATGGTGTTATGTGGAGGATGATGGTGTTATGTGGAGGAGGATGGTGTTATGTGGAGGCTGAGAGTGTTATGTGGAAAATGATGGTGATATATGGATGCTGAGAGTGTTATGTGGAAGCTGAGGGTGTTATGTGGAGGATGATGGTGTTATGTGGAGGCTGAGAGTGTTATGTGGAGGCTGAGTGTTATATGGAGGCTGAGAGTGTTATGTGGAGTTTGAGAGTATTATATGGTGGATGATGGTGTTATGTGAATGCTAAGGGTGTTATGTGAAGGATGATTGTGTTATGTGGAGGCTGAGGGTGTTATGTGGAGGATGAGAGTGTTATGTGGAGGCTGAGAGTGTTATGTGGAGGCTGAGAGTGTTATTTGGAGGATGTTGGTGTTATGTGGATGCTAAGGGTGTTATGTATAGGCTGAGAGTGTTATGTGGAGAATGGTGGTGTTATGTGGAGCATGATGGTGTTATGTGGAGGCTGAGAGTGTTATGTGGAGGCTGAGAGTGTTATGTGGAGTTTGAGAGTATTATATGGTGGATGATGGTGTTATGTGGATGCTAAGGGTGTTATGTGAAGGATGATTGTGTTATGTGAAAGCTGAGGGTGTTATGTGGAGGATGAGAGTGTCATGTGGAGGCTGAGAGTGTTATGTGGAGGCTGAGAGTGTTATTTGGAGGATGTTGGTGTTATGTGGATGCTAAGGGTGTTATGTGAGCGAGAGTGTTATGTGGATAATGGTGGTGTTATGTGGAGCATGATGGTGTTATGTGGAGGCTGAGAGTGTTATGTGGAGGCTGAGAGTGTTATGTGGAGGCTGAGAATGTTATGTGGAAGCTGAGGGTGTTATGTGGAGGCTGAGGGTGTTATGTGGAGGATGATGGTGTTATGTGGAGGACGATGGTGTTATATGTAGAATGATGGTGTTATGTGGAGGTTGAGAGTGTTATGTGGAGGTTGAGAGCTTTATGTGGAGGTTGAGGGTGTTATGTGGAGGTTGAGAGTGTTATGTGGAGGTTGAGGGTCTTATGTGGAGGTTGAGGATGTTATGTGGAGGTTGAGAGTGTTATGTGGAGGTTGAGGGTGTTATGAGGAGGTTGAGGATGTTATGTGGTGGTTGAGGGTGTTATGAAGAGGTTGAGGGTGTAATGTGGTGGATGAGGATGTTATGTGGAGGTTGAAGGTGTTATGTGGTGGTTGAAGGTGTTATGTGGTGGTTGAAGGTGTTATGTAGTGGTTGAGGATGTTATGTGGAGGTTGAGGGTGTTATGAGGAGGTTGAGGGTGTTATGTGGTGGTTGACGGGGTTATGTGGTGGTTGAGGATGTTATGTGGAGGTTGAGGATGTTATGTGGTGGTTGAGAGTGTTATGAGGAGGTTGAGGATGTTATGTGGAGGTTGAGAGTTTATGAGGAGGTTGAGGATGTTATGTGGAGGTTGAGGATGTTATGAGGAGGTTGAGGATGTTATGTGGAGGTTGAGATGTTATGTGGAGGTTGTGGGTGTTATGTGGAGGTTGAGGATGTTATGTGGAGGTTGAGGGTGTTATGTGGAGGTTGACGGTGTTATGTGGTGGTTGAGGGTGTTATGTGGTGGTTGAGGATGTTATGTGGTGGTTGAGGATGTTATGTGGTGGTTGAGGGTGTTATGTGGTGGTTGAGGGTGTTATGTGGAGGTTGAGGGTGTTATGTGGAGGTTGAGGATGTTATGTGGTGGTTGATGGTGTTATGTGGTGGTTGAGGGTGTTATGTGGTGGTTGAGGGTGTTATGTGGAGGTTGAGGGTGTTATGTCGAGGTTGAGGGTATTATGAGGAGGTTGAGGGTGTTATGTGGAGGTTGAGGATGTTATGTGGAGGTTGAGGGTGTTATGTGGAGGTTGAGGATGTTATGAGGAGGTTGATGATGTTATGTGGAGGTTGAGGATGTTATGTGGAGGTTGAGGGTGTTATGTGGTGGTTGAGGATGTTATGTGGTGGTTGAGGGTGTTATGTGGAGGTTGAGGGTGTTATGTGGAGGTTGAGGATGTTATGTGGAGGTTGAGGGTGTTATGTGGAGGTTGAGGGTGTTATGTGGAGGTTGAGGGTATTATGTGGAGGTTGAGGGTGTTATGTGGAGGTTGAGGGTGTTATGTGGAGGTTGAGGGTATTATGTGGAGGTTGAGGGTGTTATGTGGAGGTTGAGGGTGTTATGAGGAGGCTGAGGGTGTTATGTGGAGGTTGAGGGTATTATGTGGTGGTTGAGGGTGTTATGTGGAGGTTGAGGGTGTTATGAAGAGGTTGAGGGTGTTATGTGGTGGTTGAGGGTGTTATGTGGAGGTTGAGGGTGTTATGAGGAGGCTGAGGGTGTTATG
>WNWK01004246.1:95353-144883 GCA_009830355.1 Cherax destructor | reverse complement strand
GGGAATGTATGAAAGTATAGTGGTACCAACACTCTTATATGGGTGTGAAGCATGGGTTGCAAATGCTGCAGCGAGGAGGAGGCTGGAGGCAGTGGAGATGTCCTGTCTAAGGGCAATGTGTGGTGTAAATATTATACAGAAAATTCGGAATGTGGAAATTAGGAGAAAGTGTGGAGTTACTAAAAGTATTTGTCAGAGGGCTGAAGAGGGGTTGTTGAGGTGGTTTGGTCATTTAGAGAGAATGGATCAAAGTAGAATGACTTGGAGAGCGTATAAATCTGTAGGGGAAGGAAGGCGGGGTAGGGATCGTCCTTTAAAAGGTTGGAGGGAGGGGGTAAAGGAGGTTTTGTGGGTGAGGGGCTTGGACTTTTAGCAAGCATGTGTGAGCCTGTTAGGAGTGAATAGAGACGAATGGTTTTTGGGACATGACTATCTGTTGGAGTGTGAGCAGGGTAACATTTTGTGAAGGGATTCAGGGAAACCAGTTAATTGATTTAGTTGGGTTTGAGTCCTGGAAATGGGAAGTACAATGCCTGCACTTTAAAGGAGGGGTCTGGGATAGTGACAGCTAGGAGGGACTATTCTCAGCTGTTGTATCTGAGCGCCTCTGCAAAGACAGTGATTATGTATGAGTGTGGTGAAAGTGTTGAATGATGATGATGATGAAAGTATTTTCTTTTTGGGGATTTTCTTTCTTTTTGGGTCACCCTGCCTCGGTGGGAGACGGCCGACTTGTTGAAAAAAAAATATATATATATACTTGGATATCAGATTGGAGGGAGAGAGTATGGAGGAGGTGAATGTATTCAGATATTTAGGAGTGGACATGTCGGCGGATGGGTCTATGAAGGATGAGGTGAATCATAGAATTGATGAGGGGAAAAGGGTGAGTGGAGCACTTCGGAGTCTGTGGAGACAAAGAACCTTGTCCATGGAAGTAAAGAGGGGAATGTATGAGAGTATAGTTATACCAACGCTCTTATATGGGTGTGAAGCATGGGTGATGAATGTTGCAACGAGGAGAAGGCTGGAGGCAGTGGAGATGTCATGTCTGAGGTCAATGTGTGGTGTGAATATAATGCAGAGAATTCGGAGTTTGGAAATTAGGAGGAGGTGCGGGATTACCAAAACGATTGTCCAGAGAGCTGAGGAGGGTTGTTGAGGTGGTTTGGACATGTAGAGAGAATGGAACGAGACAGAGTGACTTCGAGAGTGTATAAATCTGTAGTGGAGGAAGGCGGGGTAGGGGTCGGCCTAGGAAAGGTTGGAGGGAGGGGTAAAGGAAGTTTTGTGTGCGAGGGCTTGGACTTCCAGCAAGCATGTGTGAGCGTATTTGATAGGAGTGAATGGAGGCATATGGTTTTTAATACTTGACGTGCTGTTGGAGTGTGAGCAAAGTAACATTTATGAAGGGATTCAGGGAAACCGGCAGGCCGGACTTGAGTTCTGGAGATGGGAAGTACAGTGCCGGCACTCTGAAGGAGGGGTGTTAATGTTGCAGTTTTATAACTGTAGTGTAAAGCACCCTTCTGGCAAGACAGTGATGGAGTGAATGATGATGAAAGTTTTTCTTTTTCGGGCCACCCTGCCTTGGTGGGAATCGGCCGATGTGTTAATAAAAAAAAAAAAAATATATACTTCAATGTAAACACTTGATCTACACATCCCCTAAAGCCTCATTGCTCATCTGCAATCCTACTCTCTGTCTTACCTCTAATTCTTTCAATAATAACCCTACCGTATTCTTTACCTGGTATACTCAGTAAACTTATTTCAGTATAATTCTTACAATCTCTTTTATCCCCCTTTCCTTTATATAAAGGAACTATACATGCTCTCTGCCAATCACTAGGTACCTTCCCCTCTTTCATACATTCATTAAACAACAATACCAACCACTCCAACACTATATCTCCCCCCTGCTTTTAACATTTCTGTCATGATTCCGTCAATTCCAGCTGCTTTACCCCCTTTCATTCTATGTAATGCCTCACGCACCTCCCCCACACTCACATCCTGCTCTTCTTCACTCCTAAATGATGTTATACCTCCCTGGCCAGTGCATGAAATTACCGCCTCTTTTATTTTCCTTCACATTTAAAAGTTCCTCAAAATATTCCCATCTACCCAATACCTCCAGCTCCCCATCTACTAACTCCCCTACTCTGTTTTTAACTGGCAAATCCATTCGTTCCCTAGGCTTTCTTACCTTGTTTATCTCACTCCAAAAGTTTTTTCTTGTTTTAAGCAAAATTTCTTGACAGAGCCTCTCCCACTCTTTCATCTGCTCTCCTTTTGCACTCTCACCACTCTCTTCACCTTTCTTTTACTCTCCATATATTCTGCTCTTCTATTAACACTTCTGTTTTGTAAAAACTTCTCATAAGCTACCTTTTTCTCTCTTATTACACCCTTTTCTTTTTCATTCCACCACTCACTCCTCTTTCCTCCTGCACCCACCCTCCTATAGCCACAAACTTCTGCTCCACATTCTAATACTGCATTTTTAAAACTATCCCAACTCTCTTCAACACCCCCACTACTCATACTTGCACTAGCCCACCTTTCTGCCAATAGTTGCTTATATCTCACCCTAAGTTCCTCCTCCCTTAGTTTATACACTTTTACCTCTCTCTTACTTGCTGTTGCCATTTTCTTTTTGTCCCATCTACCTTCTACTCTAACTGTAGCTACAACTAAATAATGATCGGATATATCCGTTGCCCCTCTATAAACATGAACATCTTGAAGCCTACCCATCAACCTTTTATCCAGCAATACATAATCTAACAAACTACTTTCTTTACGTGCTATATCATACCTTGTATATTTATTTATCCTCTTTTTCATAAAATATGTATTACTTATTAACAAACCTCTTTCTACACATAGCTCAATTAACGGTTCCCCATTTACATTTACCCCTGGCACCCCAAATTTACCTACTACTCCCTCCACAACATTTTTACTCACTTTAGCATAAGATCCCCCAACCATAAGTACTCTCTCACTTGGTTCAAAACTCCCCATGCACACTCAACATTTCCCAAAATCTCTCTCTCTCCTTGTTATGTTATTTTCCCCTATTTATCATCAAGGTTCTACATGTACTAGCATAGGGTATTTAATTACAAGGTCTTAGGGTAAAAGGAGGACATTTATAGGCTAAAGATACTTACTCAGGTTAGCTGCTGCATCTGAAAACTTATTGGTCTTTTCACATTCCTCTTAAAGGTTATTTAAACCAACATTATAAAAATAGAGCTATATTAAGAAGTATATACATATAATATACAGGTCTCCACTCCTAAACATATAATCAGCCTTTCCCAAAGCACATGGCTCAGCTGCCACCTTCAACTCTCTTTTTCTCAACATTTCTTAACCCTCCAGTGTCTTGATACACTGAAGATCACTGAATGTCATAGTAACATCGATCTACAACCCTCCCCATTACCTTTTGGGCACTCATTCAGCCCTGAAGCCGAGTTAAAATCAGCACCTACAACACCAGCTCACTCCAGCCGCCATTGTTCTCAGGAAAAGGATTGTGGGAAAACAACAGTCTCTCTAAGCTCCTCCCCCTCAAACAAGAACACATCACTTTGCAAATCCTCTCAACATATCTTATGTTATTACAATGAGACATGCAACTATTAATTAATAGTTAATAAAATGTGTGCATTATTTATATAACCTATTATATTGAGGAAATCAGTTTAATTAGCTCTTAAGTTTTTAAGGCTGGCCAAGCATTTTAAACTCCCCTAAGCAGTACTTCTGATTAATTCAATATAATTAGACATTCATGTTATTTAATTACAACAATACATGCTGGGTTCCAATAGCCCCCATAACAAGTCCATAATACCCCATAACACCCCCACCTCCAGACGGAGTCTTATAAAGACGGAGTCTTATAAGACGGAGTCTCACAAAAGCTAGCAGTGTCCCGCAGGATACGGCTAGGGAAAATAAGGTCTTAGCCTAAAGGTGGTAGTAACACTACTAGAGGTTTTATATATACCACAGCACCATAATTACTCTTCACTGTACAGTTATACAACAAGGTGACATACAACATGGCAATCTACAAATCTCATGGCTCCACTGAACCTTCCCAAAATAAACATGCAATTTCGCCCTTACCATACACCATACAAAACCCGTGAATGGTACAATACTAGAACAGAGTGCAGAGGTTATTAGAAAAACAGTTCAACCACATCCACATACTGAAGGGTGTAACCATTAACTACTTTAGTGGTTACTAACATAATACATTTTTACAATGCAAGGACTACACACAAAGCCCACTGTGAAAGCCAGCACCGACAGGCCTGTGCCTCCGCTGCGGTAAATCCAGCAGGCAACTGGTACTCCAGGATGGCATCTTCCTGATCAGGAGATGAGAGTAGAGCCAAACCCAGAGCAGTCAGGTATACCCCAGGCAGAACTTCACAAAAAACATGTCAAGGTGTCTCTTACGTGGTGGCCGAACCAAAAAGTGAGACTCTCCAGTTAACACCCAAAATCCTTAAAATGGTCAGGCACGTACCCCCATCTTCCGAGGACCTCACTCCATACAGATCCTCCAACCTTATAAGGAGGAACTGCTATAGTACATGGAGGAGATACACGGGACCACTCAGGCAACCGTTGGACCGTTTCGTACTTAGAGCACACCAAGACACAACAACATACCTCCCTGGACTTCTCATGTCACCGAAGGTTGTCAACTCTGCCTCAACTCACAATATTTGATACCCTGACTCCCTTATCTTGTCTGGCTCCAACCATCTCCTTCACAGTTGAATGGCTGGTAGGGAGCACTCAGGCCCGCCAAAAGTTCACCACTGCAAAAACAACAAGGTCAGCACAAGACAAACACTATGTACTAAGCATGCACCATTTATCTACATGAGACATCTAGAAAGTGCATCAGCAACCACATTTTCTGAGCCTTTTATATATTTAACTTCCAAATTGAAAGGTTGCAGGAACAAAGCCCATCTCAAGAGTCTTTGGTTGTGATTTCTCATTCTCTGCAAAAACCTCAGAGGATTATGGTCACTATACACTACTACAGGATGTGGGGAAGCACTGAGATAAACCTAAAATTTTTGTACAGCCAACACCAAGGCTAAAGCTTCCTTCTCCACGGTTGCATAACCACGTTGATGCTTTTTTAATTTGGCTGAGTGGTAACAGACTGGTTGCAGGCTCTCCTTCTCATCACCCTGCAACAACACTGCACCTACCCCTACATCACTAGCATCCACTTGTAGGGAAAAAGGGCACTCAAACTCAGGACTTTTCAAAATAGGAGCATTCCCTAATAACAGTTTCACATGTTCAAAAGCCCTGTCACATTTGCTGTCCCAGTTAAACTGAACTTTGGGACTGGTCAAGGTTGTCAGTGGTGACGTTACTTGGGAAAGGTTGGGACAGAAGCGTCTGTAATAACCCACCATGCCCAGGAACCTCATCACTGCTTTCCGATTTTGCGGCCTAGGAAAATTTACAATGGCCTTCACTTTAGCATTAATTGGGGCCACTTTGCCCTGACCAACTACATAACCTAGGAACTGTACACTTGCTTGGCCAAACTCACTTTTACTTAGATTAATGGTTAAGTTGGCTTGGGCCAGACATTCAAACAATTTCCGTAATCTTACTAAGTGAGTATCCCACTGACTACTGAACACCACAATGTCATCTAAGTAGGCCCGTACACCATCCAACCCCCTTATTACAGTATTTATACGACGTTGGAAGGTGGCAGGGGCATTTCTTAGCCCGAAGGGAGTACATTATATTGAAATAACCCATCTGGAGTGACGAAGGCTGAAATTTCCTTTGCTCGCTGTGTGAGGGGTATCTGATAATACCCTTTAAGTAAGTCCAGTTTACTCACAAACTTTGCCCCTCCCACTGCATCAATCACATCATCCATGCGTGGCAAAGGGTAACAGTCAGCCTTCGTTACCTCATTTACTCTGCGATAGTCAGTGCACATGCGCATGGATCCATCAGGTTTGGGAACCATCAGGCATGGAGATGCCCACTGACTCTCGCTAGGCACTATAAACTGGTTTTCAAGGAGAAATTTCACCTCTTCCTCCATGTGTCGTTGTTTTGTTGGGTTCATACGGTAAGGAGCTTGCTTTATTGGAACAGCCTCCCCGACATCCACATCATGGGGGGGTAATTTACTGACTTTAGGAATATCCCCAAACAAGGTCGGAAATTCCTGGAGTAACTGAACCAAGTCACAAGCTCCTGTACACTGAGTCCCTTCATGTGTGCCAAGGGATTTTGCAAGATGGCTGAATTGCACAGCCTTACTTCTGTTGTTACAGGAAGTTTTTCAGTATCATCACTCTCGACTTGAATGGCGGCAACTCCCGCCCTAGAATGGTACCGCTTTAAACGGTTAATATGCATGATCCTGTCTGACTTGCGCCGGCCAGGCATCTTAACTACATAATTAGGCCCAGACCTGCCTGTGACAACAAAGGGTCCATCAAAACGTGCAGCCAAGGCATGTCCTGGAACTGGTTCCAAGGCTAACACTTCCTCTCCAACACTGAAGGAGCGAGGGACCGCCCGTCGGTCGTACCGCTGCTTCATGGACCTCTGGCTAGCCTTAAGGTTGTCCGCTACTATGCGTCTCGCCTGGTCCAATCGTTTCCTGAAAAGGATAACATCTTCTCTCTTCTCCAGGTGCATAAACACTTACTATAACCCACTTTTCATATTCAACCTTTATTTTACTCCACATAATCCTTGAATTTATACATTTATACTCCCTTTTTACTTGCCATAACTGATTATTCAACATTATTGCCACTCCTTCTTTAGCTCTAATTCTATTTGAAACTCCTGATGTAATCCCATTTATTTCCCCCCACTTAAACTCTCCTACCCCCTTCATCTTTGTCTCACTTAAGGCCAGGACATCCAGCTTCTTTTCATTCATAACATCTACAATCATCTCTTATCATTCGCACAACATCCACGCACATTCAAACATCCCATTTTGACGGTTTTCTTCTTTTTCTTTTTAGTAAATCTATACAGGAAAAGGGGTTACTAGCCCATTGTTCCCGGCATTTTAGTTGACTTTTGCAACACAAATGGCTTACATTGAAAGATTCTTATTCCACTTCCTCATGGATATGAAAAGAAAAGCAATAAGAACAAGAACTATTAAGATAAAATTAAAGAAAACTCAGATGAGTGTGTATACATAAACGTGTACATGTATGTGTAGTGTGACTTAAGTGTAAGTAGAAGTAGCAAGACATACCTGAAATCTTGCATGTTCATGAGACAGAAAAAGACAACAGCAATCCTACCATCATGTAAAACAAATACAGGCTTTTGTTTCACTCACTTGGCAGGACTGTAGTACTTCCCTTGTTGCTGTCTACCAACCTACTACCTTACTAAATTGTAATTATCAGAATATATATATATTTTTTTTTTTTTTTATTAACACCGGCCGATTCCCACCAAGGCAGGGTGGCCCGAAAAAGAAAAACTCATCATCATTCACTCCATCACTGTTTTGCCAGAGGGGTGCTTTACACTACAGTTATAAAACTGCAACATTAACACCCCTCCTTCATAGTGCAGACACTGTACTTCCCATCTCCAGGTCTCGAGTCCGGCCTGCCGGTTTCCCTGAATCCCTTCATAAATGTTACTTTGCTCACACTTCAACAGCACGTCAAGTATTAAAAACCATTTGTCTTTATTCACTCCTATCAAATACGCTCACACATGCTTGCTGGAAGTCCAAGCCTTTTGCACACAAAACTTCCTTTACCCCCTCCGTCCAACCTTTTCTATTCCTACCCCATCCCCACCTTCCCTCCACTACAGATATATACACTCTCGAAGTCATTCTGTCTCGTTCCATTCTCTCTACATGTCCGAACCACCTCAACAACCCCTCCTCAGCTCTCTGGATAATAGTTTTGGTAATCCCGCACCTCCTCCTAATTTCCAAACTCCGAATTCTCTGCATTATATTCACACAACACATTGACCTCAGACATGACATCTCCACTGCCTCCAGCCTTCTCCTCGTTGCAACATTCATCACCCATGCTTCACACCCATATAAGAGTGTTGGTATAACTATACTCTCATACATTCCCCTCTTTACTTCCATGGACAAAGTTCTTTGTCTCCACAGACTCCGAAGTGCTCCACTCACCCTTTTCCCTCATCAATTCTATGATTCACCTCATCCTTCATAGACCCATCTGCTGACATGTCCACTCCCAAATATCTGAATACATTCACCTCCTCCATACTCTCTCCCTCCAATCTGATATCCAATCTTTCGTCACCTAATCTTTTTGTTATCCTCATCACCTTACTCTTTCCTATATTCACTTTCAATTTTCTTCTTTTACACACCCTACCAAATTCATCCATCAACCTCTGCAACTTCTCTTCAGAATCTCCCAAAAGCACAGTGTCATCAGCAAAAAGCAACTGTGACAACTCCCACTTTGTATTTGATTTTTTATCTTTTAACCCCACACCTCTTGCCAAGACCCTTGCATTCACTTCTCTTACAACCCCATCTATAAATATATTGAACAACCACGGTGACATCACACATCCTTGTTTAAGGCCCACTTTTACCGGAAAATAGTCCCCCTCCCTCCTACACACACTAACCTGATCCTCACTGTCCTCATAAAAACTCTTCACTGCTTTCAGTAACCTACCTCCTATTCCATACACCTGCAATATCTGCCACATTTATATAAAATTTATAATTACTATTGATCACCTTATTTGCTAAATTTGCACTTGCCTTTTATCCTTTTCTCCAACCTCATTTCTTTATATTATTGTCACCTTAACTGCCTAAAATTTTATTTCAAGCTATTTTTTAATATTAATAAATTTTACTTTTGTACACTTTTGTACACTTTAGCACTTATTTCTCCTTTAATAGTTAACTTTCATTTTCTTTATATTGCCTTTAATAAATTCTATAATCACAACTAGTGCAATACTGAATCTTAATATTTGTTCCATTATAACTTAATATTAATCATAGTAATTTTCCAACCAGTTCTATTAGCTAGTTAAATAATAAATAAATTACATTGTAAAGATATATCCTAAATCTCTGTGACTTCTGTTCAAAAGTGTGTTAATCCAATAGCTAAAAAAATCAATTGATCAGATATCATATCTTTAAGTTTAGCATTATTCATTGTTCTTAAATCTTTTTAGAATCACACTCATATATAAACTTTTGTTTAATTAATTAACTAACTCAGGTGCTATAGTTTTAGATTCTTATTAGCTGTAAATTGACTACCTTAGCTCATTTTTTCATATTTGTAAACATATCCAACGTACTAACTTAGTGCCAAGAACTCCTCTTGCATTGTCCTATTCTTAAGTCTACTTGCATTGTTCTATTTTTAAGTTTAATTATAGAATCACACTAAATCTTATGATTCCAAACATTGATCCTGATACCAACCTTCTGTTAAGGGACTTACATGAACCTAACAACAACTGTCATTACTACACAGCAGAACAGGCTAAAACACTACTCAAAGCCAACAATAACATAACTATCTTTAATTACAATGTCAGATCTTTAAGCAAACATTTTGATGACCTCACTGCATTATGAAACTCACTACAGGCCAGAATGTCCATCATTGCTCGCACTGAAACCTGGCTAAAGCCTCATACTACAAATATCTATGCCATTCCTGGTTACACAGCCATACACAATTGTAGGCAAGACCAACAAGGAGGTGGCACAGCTATGTTATACTCAGACCAGCTTGAATGTATCAACAATACATGCACAAGAGATGAACATGGAGAATATATAATAGCTAAGTTTAAATCCAAATACCTACAAAAACCTCTCACAATTATAAACATCTATAGATTACCACAGTCAAATATTCAGCAATTTAGTGAAAAATTAGGAAGTATGATTACTGATGCACACATGAACAAAGACCACTTAATCCTGACAGGAGACTTCAATATAAACCTCCTACAAGATCAGGACCCACAAGTAACTGAAATCATAAACACTATGAGCAACTGCTTGCTGCTTCCGACCATATCTGGACTAACACCATATCCCCATTAAAATCAGGCATAATCACAGACAATACCACAGACCACTACCCAACCTTTCTCATAACCAACCTCGGAAAATTACTACTAGAGACTACTAAAGTTACCTTCAGACTACATAATGAGACAGCTATAAATAACTTTATAACAGCTATGACAAACACTGACTGGCAAACAGAAATAGACAACTTCCCAGATACTGACCTATGTATTAATAATTTTTTTAAAAAGATACAATACCTCTATAATAAGCTTTGCCCTAAAAAAACTAAACAAATCACAACTAAAAGATTAAATAGTCCCTGGCTAACCCCCAGCATACTCAAATCCATTAATATAAAGCACCTATATGAAAAACAGTACAGAATGGGTCAAATAACAAGAGAACAAACAAAACGTTACTCATCAAACCTAACGAGTCTGATAAGGTCAAAAAAATTGTACTATGAGAACAGATTACATAACTTAAAAGGTGATATAAAAAAGACCTGGAAAACCCTATCTTAAATTCTAGGAACTAAAAAGATATCCACAAACAGAACAATCAAGCTAACAAAACCAGATGAACCCCTATTCCCACCTATTGATACAGCAAACAAACTCAATGATTTCTTCTCCACCATAAGTAAAAAGCTGGCAAGCAAAATCCCAAGTTCAAACACTCCACCTAACGACTATCTCACTGGCACCTATCCGAACACACTATTCCTAGCCCCGACCAACCCAATAGAAGTTTCACTTATAATCAACACATTAAAAAACAAAGCAGGTGACCTAAATAACTTACCACCTTTTATATACAAAAAAGCCTCTCTAGTTCTCTCACCAATTATTGCAACACACTATAACAAATCCATTGAATCCTCTACCTTCCCATCAATACTCAAAATAGCGAGGGTCACCCCCATACATAAAGGAGGAGATCAAACAGACCTGAATAACTACAGGCCGATATCTAACTTACCCCTTCTCTCCAAAATCTTTGAAAAATTAATTCATAGACAAAAATATTCCTACCTCACCTCCAACAACATACTCAACCACTGTCAATTTGGATTCAGGCCTAATAAAAATACAAATGATGCCATTATACATGTTAGAAATAATTTACACCGCCCTTGAGAAAAAAAAAATTTCCAGTGGAAATCTTCATTGATTTACGTAAAGCTTTGATCAGTTGACCATGATCTGTTACACCTAAAATTATCACACTATGGTATAAGAGGACACTCCCTAAACTACCTAAATCATCCCTTAGCAACAAAAACCCAATATGTGTACACAAATGGAGCTAGCTCACCGCGCAAACTATTACGTAGGTGTCCCACAGGGAAGTGTTCTTGGCCCATTTCTTTTTCTCATTTACATTAACGACCCCCCAAAATGCATCTCAACTACTCAAACCCATTTTTGCAGATGACACTACATACGTTATCTCACACCCAAGCTTGCCAACACTGAAAACTGAATTGCAGAAAATATCTCCCTGGATGATGACCAAAAAAACTTACTCTCAATATTGATAAAACCTATTTTATCCAGTTTGGGAACAGAGCTACAAAGGGCCCCACTTAACATAATGATAAACGGGTCCCCTATCACAAAACTCACAGAGGAAAATTCTTGGAATCCATCTTGACAGTGGCCTCAAATTTCAGAACATAAAACAACAAATTTCAAGAAAGTCTCAAAGACCTTTGGGAATACTATCCAAGATACGGTACTATGTTCCACAACCAGCTCTCCTTACCCTATATCACTCACTCATTTACCCTACCTCACCTATGGAATCTGCGCATGGGGCTCTACATCAATAACTCATCTCAGACCACTAATAACACAACAAAAGCAGCAGTTAGAATAATAACACACCACTCCAGACAACATACTCCACCAATATTCAAAACCTAAACTACTCACCATACAAGACATCCATACTTTTTACTGTGCCTATTACATACATAGAACACTCTATGCAAATATTAACTTCTCCTTACCAATTTTAACAGGACACATGACCATAACACTAGACACAGATCACTCCTCGATGTTCCCGTGTCCATCTAACACTATGTAAAAACTCAATGCATATAAAAAAAAATTTCATTACCTGTCATTGCCAAAGAAACCCTGCCTGTACCCCAATTCAAAACGATGTTTAAAAACCACCTTCTCACCCAAGCTAATTGCTCAATATCAAACATTCTCAACAAAGTAGAATAATCACTTAATGTAAAAACCTGACTAATCACTTAAATGTAAAAACCTGTTATGAATAATACATACTAAGCTAACTGTTTCCATAACATTTACATTATAATGACCACGTAAACTGTAACTGCAATGCAATTAATTGTTTTAAATTGTTATCTCACTCAATTAGTTGCATTGCTACATATGTTTTAAATTGTTATCTCACTCATTAGTTGCATTGCTACATACACTAATTGATATGTTCAACTTATATCAAACTTTTAACTTAGATAGCAATTTACTTATTTTATAAATTATCAACCATAACTTTTTACCATGTGTCTATTATTAAGTAGTCTAAGAATCTTGCAATGCACAGCATATTAGGGCTTTTTGGATAATGAAGACAAGTACAAAACTATGTTTAAAAATGTCATGTCTAAACATGTTAAAATTTTCTTAGCTTAAATACCACCTATACTCATTGTAAACTATCTACAAAAATTTTACAATTTAGTTTTAATTTAAATTTTAAGTCTGCCCAAAATGCCCTGCATATTAGGGGTTTTAGGCATGTACATCTCATAATAACTATGTATCTTGTCTAACCCAACCATGTATCATTGTACCATGTCTCAATAAAGTATTAAAAAAATCGTACCATCATGTAAAAAAAAATACAGACTTTGTTTAACCACTTGTTAGGCGGTAGTACCCCCCTGGGTTGGCCCAACCCATAACATACGACATAACTAAAAAATTTTAGTTTGAGATATGTAGAGGAATATAAAATATATGCAGGTGTATGCCCCGTGGTTATCTTTTTTAAAATAATTAAAGGTGTAGGTTTTGGAGACAGAACCCCGGAAAACCACCTGGGTGGTGTTTTTTTAAAGATGGTAGGTTTGGGTTTTTTTTTTCATAAACAGCGATTTCAGGTATCTTGCTACTTCTCACTTGGTACACTACACAGCATGACAAGCATATAAAATACATAACCCCCTCTGGGTTTTTCATTTTTTTTTAGTTTTGTTCTTTTATTTCCCCTTTTCCATGGAAAGGGGAAAGAATTCTTCCTTTGTAAGCCATGCTGTCACACCTCATGTAATCTCAATAACCAAATGTAATTCTTTGTATCATGTCCAAATAAACTATTATTATTTATTATTATTATTATTATTATTATTATAAGGAATGGCATATCCCTGTGATCACAATTGTTTTCATATTAGTTTATATATATATATATATATATATATATATATATATATATATATATATATATATATATATATATATATATATATATATATATATATATATATAATATGACCCTGGGAACCCCTCCCGGTAATAATATATGTGTGTGTGTATATATATATATTATATATATATATATATATATATATATATATATATATATATATATAAAACACATATATATTACCTGGAGAAGTTCCAAGGGTTCGCCCTTCGGCCGGTCTGTGACCAGGCCACATGTTAGTCAGGCCTGATCAACCAGGCTGTTACTGCTGGCCGCACGCAGGAGTATCTGAGAGAGTTAGAGCTAAGGAAGGGGTAGCAATAATGTTGAAGGATCAGTTATGGAAGGAAAAGAGGGAATATAAATTTTAATTCAAGGATTATGTGGATTAAAATAAGGGTCGGATGCGAAAAGTGGGTCATAATAAGCGGTATGCCTGGAGAAGAGAGGAGGTAGAGGGAGAGAGAGATTTTGGGAGATGTTAAACAATGTTAGGAACTTTTGAAAAATGAGAGTAATTGTGGTAGGGGGCCAAAAGCTAAAGTGGGAGAAACATGCAGAGAGGGTGTAGTAGGTGTTTGGGGTGCCAGGTGTAAATGATAATGGGAGCCCTTGATTGAACTTTTTATAGAAAGGGGTTTAGTTATAGGTAATACATATTTTAAGAAAAAAAGGATAAATAAGTATACAAGATATGATGTAGGGCGTAATGACAGTAGTTTGTTGGGCTATGTATTGGGAGATAAAAAACTGTTGAGTAGACTTCAGGGTGTACATGTTTATAGAGGGGGACAGATATATCAGATCACTTTTTAGTTATAGCTACAGTGGGAGTAAAAGGTAGATGGGATACAAGGAAAATAGAATCAGTAAGTAAAAGAGAGGTGAAGGTTTATAAACTAAAAGAGGAGGCAGTTAGGGTAAGATATAAACAACTATTGGAGGATAGATGGGCTAGTGAGAGTGTAGGCAATGGGGTCGAAAATGTATGGGGTAGATTTAAAAATGTAGTGTTAGAGTGTTCAGCAGAAGTTTGTGGTTACAGGCGAGTGGGTGTGGGAGGGAAGAGGAGCGATTGGTGGAATGATGATGTAAAGAGAGTAGTAAGGGAGAAAAGTTAGCATATGAGAGGTTTTTACAAAGTAGAAGTGATGCAAGGAGGGAAGAGTATATGGAGAGAAAAAGAGAGGTTAAAGAGTGGTGAAGCAATGTAAAAAGAGAGCAGATGAGAGAGTGGGTGAGATGTTATCAGCAAATTTTGTTGAAAATAAGAAAAAGTTTTGGAATGAGATTAATAAGTTGAGGAAGCCTAGAGAACAAATGGATTTGACAGTTAAAAATAGGAGAGGAGTGTTATTAAATGGAGAGTTAGAGGTATCGGGAAGATGGAGAGAATATTTTGAGGATTTGTTAAATGTTGATGAAGACAGGGAAGCTGTGATTTCGTGTGTAGGGCAAGGAGGAATAACATCTTGTAGGAGTGTGGAAGAGCCAGTTGTGGGTGTAGGGAAGTTCGTGAGGCAGTGGGTAGAATGAAAGGGGTAAGGCAGCTGGGATTGATGGGATAAAGATAGAAATGTTAAAAGCAGGTGGGGATATAATTTTGGAGTGGTTGGTGCTATTATTTAATAAATGTATGGAAGAAGGTAAGGTACCTAGGGATTGGCAGAGAGCGTGTATTGTTCCTTTGTATAAAGGCAAAGGGGACAAAAGAGAGTGCAAAAATTATAGGGGAATAAGTCTGTTGAGTGTACCTGGTAAAGTGTATGGTAGAGTTATTATTGAAAGAATTAAGAGTAAAACAGAAAGCAGGATAGCAGATGAACAAGGGGCTTTAGGAAAGGTAGGGGTGTGTAGACCAAGTGTTTACAGTGAAACATATAGGTGAACAGTATTTGGATAAGGGTAAAGATGTTTTTGTGGCATTTATGGATTTGGAAAAGGCGTATGATAGGGTAGATAGGGGGCAATGTGGCAGATGTTGCAGGTGTATGGAATAGGAGGAAGGTTACTGAAAGCAGTGAAGAGTTTTTATGAGGATAGTGAGGCTCAGGTTAGAGTGTGTAGGAGGGAAGGGGACTATTTCCCAGTAAAAGTGGGCCTTAGACAAGGATGTGTGATGTCACCGTGGTTGTTCAATATATTTATAGATGGGGTTGTAAGAGAAGTGAATGCAGGGTCTTGGCAAGAGGTGTTGGGCTAAAAGATAAAGAAGCAAATACAAAGTGGGAGTTGTCACAGTTGCTTTTTGCTGATGACACTGTGCTTTTGGGAGATTCTGAAGAGAAGCTGCAGAGGTTGGTGGATGAATTTGGTAGGGTGTGTAAAGAAGAAAATTGAAAGTGAATATAGGAAAGAGTAAGGTGATGAGGATAACAAAAAGAATAGGTGACGAAAGATTGGATATCAGATTGGAGGAGAGAGTATGGAGGAGGTGAATGTATTCAGATATTTGGGAGTGGACATGTCGGCGGATGGGTCTATGAAGGATGAGGTGAATCATAGAATTGATGAGGGAAAAGGGTGAGTGGAGCACTTCGGAGTCTGTGGAGACAAAGAACCTTGTCTATGGAAGTAAAGAGGGAATGTATGAGAGTATAGTTATACCAACGCTCTTATATGGGTGTGAAGCATGGGTGATGAATGTTGCAACGAGGAGAAGGCTGGAGGCAGTGGAGATGTCATGTCTGAGGTCAATGTGTGGTGTGAATATAATGCAGAGAATTCGGAGTTTGGAAATTAGGAGGAGGTGCGGGATTACCAAAACGATTGTCCAGAGAGCTGAGGAGGGTTGTTGAGGTGGTTTGGACATGTAGAGAGAATGGAACGAGACAGAGTGACTTCGAGAGTGTATAAATCTGTAGTGGAGGGAAGGCGGGGTAGGGGTCGGCCTAGGAAAGGTTGGAGGGAGGGTAAAGGAAGTTTTGTGTGCGAGGGCTTAGACTTCCAGCAAGCATGTGTGAGCGTATTTGATAGGAGTGAATGGAGGCATATGGTTTTAATACTTGACGTGCTGTTGGAGTGTGAGCAAAGTAACATTTATGAAGGGATTCAGGGAAACCGGCAGGCCGGACTTGAGTTCTGGAGATGGGAAGTACAGTGCCGGCACTCTGAAGGAGGGGTGTTAATGTTGCAGTTTTATAACTGTAGTGTAAAGCACCCTTCTGGCAAGACAGTGATGGAGTGAATGATGATGAAAGTTTTTCTTTTTCAGGCCACCCTGCCTTGGTGGGAATCGGCCGATGTGTTAATAAAAAAAAATAATAATAAATATCGGTTATCGAATATAACGTAAGATGATAACATCGTAAGTCGAGGTACCACTGTATATATATATATATATATACATATATACATACATACATACATACATACATGTATATATACATATACAGTGGACCCCCGAGTAACGAACACCCCGGAAATCATACAATTATGTAAGTATAATATTGTAAGTGCTTTTGTAAGTGTATTTTTGGAGGTCTGAAATGGACTAACCTACTTGACATTATTTCTTAAAGGAGTAAATTCGTTTGGTAATGTCACTTGAGCAGGCTTCTGGAATGAAGTTTTTACGTTACTCGGGGGTCCACTGTATACACACACACACACACAGAAAAGTTAAGGTAAATCGGCCTGACATCACTGGAGGACAGGAGGGTTAGGGGAGATTTAATAATAATAATAATAATACTTTATTTAGACATTGTACAATTATATATGGTAGATATAGTTATACATAGTAATTACATAGTTATTACTTAGTTATTAATGAGATGTACATGCCAAAAGCCCCTAATATGCTGTGCATTGCGGGCATTCTTAGGACTACTTAATTCTAGACTACATGGTAAAAAGTTATGGTTGATAATTTATAAAATAAGTAAAGTTGCATATCTAAGTTATAAAGTTTGAAGATAAGTTGAACATATCAATTAATTGTAGCAATGCAACTAATTGAGTGAGATAACAATTTAGAACAATTAATTGCATTGCAGTTAGTTTACGTGGTCATTATAATGTAAGTGTTGTGGAAATAATTAGCTAAGTATGTAATATTCATAACAGGTTTTACACTCAATTGATTAGTCAGGTTTTTACGTTTGATTATTCTACTTTGCTGGGAATGTTTGATATTGAGCAATTAGCTTTGGGTGAGAAGGTTTTTTTTTAGCATCGTTTTGAATTGGGGTACAGGTAGGGTTTCTTTGGCAATGACAGGTAATGAATTCCAAATTTTTGTGCCTTTTATATGCATTGAGTTTTTACATAGTGTTAGGTGGACACAGGGAACATCGAGGAGTGATCTGTGTCTAGTGTTATGGTCATGTGTCCTGTTAAAATTGGTAAGGAGAAGTTTGAGTGGTGGGTTAATATTTGCATAGAGTGTTCTATGTATGTAATAAGCACAGTAAAAAGTATGGATGTCTTGTATGGTGAGTAAGTTTAGGTTTTTGAATATTGGTGGAGTATGTTGCCTGGAGTGAGAATTTGTTATCATTCTAACTGCTGCCTTTTGTTGTGTTATTAGTGGTCTGAGATGAGTTATTGATGTAGAGCCCCATGCGCAGATTCCATAGGTGAGGTAGGGGTAAATGAGTGAGTGATATAGGGTAAGGAGAGCTGGTTGTGGAACATAGTACCGTATATGGGATAGTATTCCCACGGTCTTTGAGACTTTCTTGGAGATTTGTTGTATATGAGTATATGATAACGACATACAAAATATTTCGTGGAATAGAGAAGGTGGATAGAGACAGGATGTTCCAGAGAGGGGACACAGAAACAACGGGTCAAAGGGATGTTAGGAAGTATTTCTTCAGCCAAAGAGTAGTCAGGAAGTGGAATAGTCTAGCAAGTGATGTAGTGGAGGCAGGAACCATATCTTTAAGACGAGGTATGATAAAGCTCATGGAGCAGGGAGAGGGGACCCAATAGCGAACTGTGAAGAAGTGGGGCCAGGAGCTGAGTCTCGACCCCTGCAACCACAAATAGGTGAGTACACACACACACACACACACACACACACAGGGACACTATTGAGTCTATCCCTTCCAGGGCCAGGAGCTAAGTATCGACCCCTGCAACCACAATTAGGTGAGTACACACACACACACACATACACAAACTATTGACCAGTGTCACTGATGTGTATAGTATGCACAGTCATGGAGAAGATTATCAGGAGGAGAGTGGTGGAGCACCTGGAACGGAACAAGATTGTAAACGACAACCAGCACGGATACATGGAAGGCAAATCCTGTGTCACAAAAATACTGGAGTTTTATGACGAGGTAACAGAAGTTAAGACATGAGAGAGAGGGGTGAGTTGATTGCATTTTCTTGGATTGTAAGAAGGCCTTCGACACAGTTCCTCACAAGAGATTAGTGCAGAAGCTAGAGGATCAGGCACGTATAACAGGATGGGCACTGCAATGGATCAGATAATACCTGACAGGGAGGCGACAGTGAATCATGGTACGTGATGAGGTACTCCCTAGAACGCAGGCGTGAGAGATACATTATTATATACACTTTGAAAATCCTAGAGGAATTAGTACCGAACTTGCACACAAAAATCACTCCCTACGAAAGCAAAAGACTCAGCAGACGATGCAACATCCCCCCAATGAAAAGCAGGGGTGCCACTAGCATGTTGAGAGACAACACAATAAGTGTCAGGGGCCCAAGACTGTTCAACTCCCTCCCAGCTTACATGAGGGGGATTACCAATAGACTCCTGGCTGTCTTCAAGCAGGCACTGGCCAGGCACCTAAAGTCGGTACCTGACCAGCCAGGCTGTGGTTCGTACGTTGGACTGCGTGCGACCAGCAGTAACAGCCTGGTTGATCAGGCCCTGATCCACCATGAGGCCTGGTCACAGACCCGGCCGTGGGTGCGTTGACCCCTGGAACTCTCTCCAGGTAAACTCCAGGTAAACTCCAGGTAAACTCCAGGTAAACAGTGGGCGCCTGTAACGAGCGGGGTCCCACAGGGGTCAGTCCTGGGACCAGTGCTATTCTTGGTAAATGTGAATGACATGACGGAAGGGATAGACTCAGTAGTGTCCCTGTTTGCAGATGATGTGAAGTTAATGAGGAGAATTAAATCAGATGCGGATCAGGCAGGACTACAAAGAGACCTGGACAGGCTGGATGCGTGGTCCAGTAACTGGCTCCTAGAATTTAACCCCACCAAATGCAAAATCATGAAGATCGGGAAGGGCAAAGAAGACTGCAGACAGAATATAGGCTAGGAGGCTAAAGACTGCAAACCTCACTCAAGGAGAAAGATCTAGGGGTGAGTATAATACTGAGTACGTCTCCGGAATCACACATTAACCAGATAACTTCTGCGGCATATGGGTGCCTGGCAAACCTGAGAATAGCATTCCAATACCTCGGTAAGAAATCATTCAAGACTCTGTACACCGTGTACGTCAGGCTCATACTGGAGTACGCAGCACCAGTTTGGAACCCATACCCTGTCAAGCACGTCAAGAAATTAGAGAAAGTGCAACAAGGCTAGTTCCAGATCTAAGGGGAATGTCCTACGAAGAAAGGTTAAGGGAAATGGGCCTGACGACACTGGAGGACAGGAGGATCCGGGGAGACATGATAACAACATACAAAATACTATGTGGAATAGATAAGGTGGACAGAGACAGGATATTCCAGAGATGGAACACAGAAACAAGGGGTCACAATTGGAAGTTGAAGACTCAGATGAGTCAAAGGGATGTTAGGAAGTATTTCTTCAGCCATAGAGTAGTCAGGAAGTGGAATAGTCTAGCAAGTGATGTAGTGGAGGCAGGAACCATACATAGCTTTAAGACGAGGTATGATAAAGCTCATGGAGCAGGGAGAAAGAGGACCCAGTAGTGATTAGTGAAGAGGCGGGGCCAGGAGCTGAGTCTCGACCCCTGTAACCACAATTAGGTGAGTACACACACACATGATAAAGCTCATGGAGCGGGTAGAGTGACCGAGTAGCGGCTAGTGAAGAGGCTGGGCCAGGAGCTATGACTCGACCCATGCAACCACAACTAGGTGAGTACACACACACACACACACTCTCTCTCTCTCTCTCTCTCTCTCTCTAAAACTAACTAAATTAATTAAAACTAACTAACTACACCTATACCTACCTACCTCACTCGTTCTACCATCTAAAAGTTTTTGATATTTAAGAATAGGCTGAGGATTATGTTGCAGTACTTGGCTGGAACATACCATTAATAATGCACATATGTATTGGAAATGAAATAAGAAGTTTAGCCATCCTGGACCATTATTAAGTTTTGAGACTGGCTGATGGCTTAGAATGGACCAAAACATTGTCTAGTTCATATGAAGTAGGGAAAGTTATAAAGTGCTCTTCTGTACTGTTTGCTAGAAACATTTAATGTCATAGCACTGATGAAAATATATCCTGTTCTGAGTATTGTGTATTTTTCAGGACTGGTGGAGTGTATAGTGGCAGCAGCCTCAGCACGGGTAGGCAAAAAAGTCCTGCACATTGATAAGTAAGTAGACAATTTTGAGTTGTGTGAGTGTTTATAGTGTAGCCAGTGTCATAAGTGTAGTGTTTATTTGTTTGTTATTACCTGTTGAAAACTCAAGGACCACAATGGAAATATGTCACTTGGTCTGACATTTGGGTTAGCCTAGGTAATTTACTTTATTGCCCAATTTTATTTTAAACTCTTATTATTGCCCTATTTTATTTTATACTTTATTGCCCAACTTTATTTTATACTTTTTTTTAGCCTATTGTTGCCAAATATTCAAGCTTTATTGCAGAATTTTATTTTAAAATTTTTATTATTGCCCTATTTTATTTTATACTTTATTGCCCAATTTTATATTATACTTTTTTTTTTTAACCTACTGTTGCCAAATATCCAAGCTTTTATTTTCAACTACAACTCTACCTCATAGTCTAATATTTTTTATATCAACAAATCTTTCTTAATTATTTCTAATACTTTATTATATATTTGTAATTTGCCATATCATTGCCCTATCTAAGTCTATAATACTTGTTTATAACCTGTTGCAAATATTCCAATTTACTTTTTTTAATATCTGTTGTGTACCATCTTACTATCATATCACTACAACCAATTCATTACTCTTTTTTATTTTATTATACTTTTGTATAAACCTGTATTATACCTTTATATATACAGTGGACCCCCGAGTTTCGTAAACCCCGGAAATCGTACATTTATAATAATAATAATAATAATAATAATTTTTATTTAAATGCATGTTACAAGTGTACAATGTTATTGGTAGTTACAATTATAAAACAATTATAAAACTGTAATGCAAGGAGAGCCACTGGCATGCCATGGCATTAGGGGCAGTTTATTCTAGAGACTTATTCACTAAGTACTTAATGCTAAAGAAATTGATTGAGTTTATTCTAGTTCTGTATTATTTAAATTATTAAATGGTTATACATACTATTAAAAGACAATACAAGAGAAATTGGTTGAGTTTAATCTAGTTGTAGAATTTATTTCAAATTACAGTATGTTGATGCTATACTAGTATAATAACAATACTAGAAATAGTTTTTAGAGTTTCATCTAGATATATATTTTATTTCAAATTAAGAAAATGATGATACTATAAGATTTTAAATGACAATATGATGATATGAAATTGAAACAAGTGTTAAGGAGGATGAACATATCAAATTGAGATCTTCTTAAGTAAAATAATATTGGGTTTGGAAGTTTGTTACAGTATGAGTATTTAGTATAGGGTGAGTAGGTGATTTTTGAGAAGAGTCTTGAATTGATTTTCCGACAAGGTTAACTTGATATTTACTGGTAATGAATTCCAGATTCTGGGGCCCTTTATGTGCATAGAATTTTTACATTGGTTAGTATGGACTCGGGGTATGTCAAATAGTGATCTGTGTCTTGTGTCATGTTCGTGGGACCTATTAAAGTTGTTGAGGAGAATTCTGAGCGCAGGGTTGATATTAGCATGTAGAGTTTTATGTATGTAGAAGGCACATGAATAGGTATGAATATTTTTTATGGTGAGTAGTTTTAAGGTTCTGAATATAGGTGGAGTATGCTGTCTAGAGTGGGAATTTGTTATCATCCTGACTGCAGCCTTTTGCTGGGTTATGAGTGGTCTAAGGTGATTTAATGTTGTTGAGCCCCATGCACAGATTCCATAGGTGAGATAAGGGTAGATAAGAGAATGATATAGTGCAATGAGAGCTGGTTGAGGCACATAATAGCGTATCTTAGATAATATACCTACTGTCCTTGAGATTTTCTTGGAAATTTGTTGTATGTGTGTTTGGAATTTAAGACTACTGTCAAGGTGGATTCCTAGGAATTTTCCCTCTGTGAGCCTTGTGATGGGTGAACCATTTAGCGTTATGTTAAGTGGAACATTTGTAGCTTTGTTTCCAAACTGAATGTAGTAGGTCTTGTCCGTATTGAGAGTAAGCTTATTTGTCATCATCCATGTTGATATTTTCTGTATGTAAGTATAATATTGTAAGTGCTTATGGAAAAGTATTTTTGGGGGTCTGAAATAGACTAACCTACGTGACATTTTTTCTTAAGGGGGTAAATTCGTTCGGTAATGGCACTTGAGCAGACTTCAGGAGTGAAGTTTTTACGAAACTCGGGGGTCCACTGTACCTGTTTGCAACTATTCCTTATTGCAGTTACAAGTGATAGTCTGGTGCTACTTTATTTTATAATTTTATCTTATTAGTTTATATCTAGTTATACTTTATTTCATTCTAGCTTAATACATAGTCAATACCAAATTCATTATGTTTATTTGTTACTATACTCTATTTGACCAATGTGCATTAGCTATATACTTGTCCAAACACCCTCCTACTACAGATATCACTACAGTGGAACCCCGAGTTTTCAACAGCTACCACTGTACTAGAATTCACCACACTATACATGATATAAAAAATTACTATTTAACCTAAATGATGAATGATCACGTCGACCCTGATCTAAACCTATATAATCTAACACCCAATCAAAATTTATTGGACGGTAACTGCCTCTATTACACAGTATCGCAAGCCAACACTGTCCTAAATGCTGCTAAAAGTATAACAGTTCTTAACTACAACATCCGATCCTTAAGCAAACACTATGATGACCTCCTTGCACTCCTTGCACTCTGGTGGTCTGGTGGCTAAAGCTCTCGCTTCACACGGCGAGGACCTGGGTTCGATTCCCAGCCAGGGCAGAAACATTGGGCGTGTTTCTTTACACCTGTTGTCTATGTTCCTCATCAGTAAAATGGGTACCTGGGTGTTAGTCGACTGGTGTGAGTCGCATCCTAGGACACTGACCTAATCTGCCCGAAATGCTCAGCATAACAAGGGACTTTCTATATAGTAGTATGTCACTGATGTCAGCTAGGCCTGTATACCATGTACTTGTAGTAAATAAAGATATTAAAGACAACCTTCACATGTATTGTTCTCCTGGCTTACCTGGAGTATACCTGGAGAGAGTTCCAGGGGTCAACGCCCCTGCGGCGCGGTCTGTGACCAGGCCTCGTGTTGGATCAGAGCCTGATCAACCAGGCTGTTACTGCTAGCCGCATGCAGTCCAGTGTATGAACCACAGCCTGGCTGGTCAGGTACTGACTTTAGGTGCCTGTCCAGTGCCTGCTTGAAGACAGCCAGGGGTTTGTTGGTAATCCCCCTGATGTATGCTGGGAGGAAGTTGAACAATCTTAGGCCTCTGACACTTATTGTGTTCTCTCTCAACGTGCTAGTGGCACCCCTGTTTTTCATTGGGGGATGTTACATCGCCTGCCGAGTCTTTTGCTTTCGTAGGGAGTGACTCTCATGTGCAAGTTTGGTACTAATCCCTCAAGAATTTTCCACGTGTATATAATAATGTATCTCTCCCGCATGCATTCTAGGGAGTACAGGTTTAGGAACTTCAAGCGTTCCCAGTAATTGAGGTGGTTTATCGCAGTTATGCGTCCCGTGAAGGTTCTCTGCACATTTTCTAGGTCAGCAATTTCACCTGCCTTGAAAGGTGCAGTTAGTGTGTAGCAATATTCCAGCCTAGATAGAACAAGTGACCTGAAAAGTGTCAACATGGGCTTGGCATCCCTGGTTTTGAAGGTTCTCATTATCCATCCTGTCATTTTTCTAGCAGATGCAATTGCTATGGTGTTATGGTCCTTGAAGGTGAGATCCTCTGACATGATCACTCCCAGGTCTTTGACATTAGTTTTTCGCTCTATTGTGTGGTTGGAATTTGTTTTGTACTCCGATGAGATTTTAATTTCCTCACGTTTTCCATATCTGAGTAATTGAAATTTCTCATCATTGAACTTCATATTGTTTTCTGCAGCCCATTTAAAGATTTGGTTTATGTCTGCTTGGAGTCTTGTAGTGTCTTCAACGGTGGACACTGTCATGCAGATTCGGGTGTCATCTATAGCATTAATAAATAAAATAATCCACTCTCTTGTACTCTTTGTAACTCATCTAAGGAACATATAAACTGTAATTGCAATACAACTAATTGTTTTAATTTGTCTGATCTGATTTAATTAATTGCATTGCTGCAATTAATAAATTATTATGTTCAACTTATATTCAAATTTCACAACTTAAATACAGAATTACAGTGGTACCTCTACTTATGAGCAAAATTCGTTCCACTCGGCTATTCAAGTGCCGATACTGAAGGAATTTTTTCCCATAAGAAATAATGAAAATTAGGTTAATCCATTTCAGACCCCCAAAAATACACTTACAAAAGCACCTACAAAAATACACTTACATAATTGCTCGAGTTGGGAGCTGCTCGTAAGTAGAGGTACCACTGTACGTATACATATTTTGTAAATTATCAACCATAATTTTTTACCATGTAGTCTACTGTTAATTAATTTTAAGAATGCCCACAATGCTCAGCATATTAGGGGCTTTTGGCATGTACACCCCATTTATACAACTATGTAGTACATCTTTGTATCATGTCTAAATAAAAATTATTATTATTATTATTATAAACAAGATAAATGACTTCTTCTCAACCATAGGATCAAATCTTGCCAGTAAAATTCCAGGTACCAACACCCGAGCAAGTGATTACTTAGATGGGAATTTCCCAACCTCCTCCTATCTTGCACCTACTGAGCCAACTGAAGTCACCATAATAGTCAAGTCACTTAAAAATAAATCAGGGAATCTGTCTCAAGTCTCATCAGTATTATACAAGTGAGCTGCCCACTAACCACCTTTCAAGGCAGGTGAAATTGCTGACCTAGAAAATGTGCAGAGAACCTTCACGGCACGCATAACTGCGATAAACCACCTCACTTACTGGGAACGCTTGAAGTTCCTAAACCTGTACTCCCTAGAACGCAGGCGGGAGAGATACATTATTATATACACTTGGAAAATTCTAGAGGGATTAGTACCAAACTTACATACGAGAGTCACTCCCTACGAAAGCAAAAGACTCGGCAGATGATGTAACATCCCCCAATGAAAAGCAGGGGTGCCACTAGCACATTGTGAGACAGCATAATAAGTGTCAGGGGCCCAAGACTGTTCAACTGCCTCCCAGCATGCATAAGGGGGATTACCAATAGACCCCTGGCTGTCTTCAAACAGGCACTGGACAGGCACCTGAAGTCGGTACGTGACCAGCCAGGCTGTGGTTTGTATGTTGGACTGCGTGCGGCCAGCAGTAACAGCAGTAAAAATGATAGACCTGCTTTACACAGTACTGGAAAATGAAGAATATCCATTAGGACTTTTTATTGACCTAAGGAAAGTTTTCGACACAGTAAACCACGGCATCCAACTCCACAAACTTGACCATTATGGTATAAGAGGCCATGCACTTGCATATTTCAAATCCTACCTTACTAATAGGTATCAGTATGTCACCATTAAAGACACAACCTCCTCAACATGACCACTTGATATTGGAGTGCCACAGGGAAGTGTCCTGGTCCCCTGCTCTTCCTCTTATACATCAGTGATCTTCCCAATGTATCACAACACCTGAAACCAATTCTCTTTGCTGACGACACAACTTGTGTCATCTCCCACCCAAATCTTGCCACGCTCGACACCATTGTTAACGAGGAACTACTAAAAATATCTACATGGATGACAGCCAATAAACTTACACTCAACACTGATAAAACCTTCTGTATTATGTTTGGTAACAGAGCAGGTGATGCACAATTAAACATTAAGATCGACAACACTCTTATTGCTAAACATAATGAGGGCAAATTCCTGGGCCTACACCTCGACAGCAACCTGAAATTCAGCACTCATATCCAACACATAACAAAAAAAGTATCCAAAACTGTTGGGATCCTCTCTATGATATCACAGTCAAATATTAAACAATTTAGTGAAAAATTAGGAAGTATGATTACTGATGCACACATGAACAAAGACCACTTAATCCTCACAGGAGACTTCAATATAAACCTCCTACAAGATCAGGACCCACAAATAACTGAATTCACAAACACTATGAGCAACTGCTTGCTGCTCCCGACAGTAACAAAACCTACAAGAATCTCTGAGACCTGTGCCTCTCTATTAGACCATATCTGGACTAACACCATATCCCCATTAAAATCAGGCATAATCACAGACAACGCGGCCCACTACTCTTTCTCATTTACATTAACGACCTACCAAATGCATCTCAACTACTCAAACCCATACTTTTTGCAGATGACACTACATACGTTATCTCTCACCCAAGCCCAGACACACTAGCCAACACTGCAAATACTGAATTGCAGAAAATATCTACCTGGATGATGACCAACAAACTTACTCTCAATATTGATAAAACCTATTTTATCCAGTTTGGGAACAGAGCTACAAACGCACCACTTAACATAATGATAAATGGGTCCCCTATCACAAAACTCACAGAGGGAAAATTCTTAGGAATCCATCTTGACAGTGGCCTCAAATTTCAGACACATATACAACAAATCTCCAAGAAAGTCTCAAAGACCGTGGGAATACTATCCAAGATACGGTACTATGTTCCACAACCAGCTCTCCTTACCCTATATCACTCACTCATTTACCCCTACCTCACCTATGGAATCTGCGCATGGGGCTCTACATCAATAACTCATCTCAGACCACTAATAACACAACAAAAGGCAGCAGTTAGAATGATAACAAATTCACACTCCAGACAACATACTCCACCAATATTCAAAGATCTAAACTTTTTTTTTTTTTTTTTTCAACAAGTCGGCCGTCTCCCACCGAGGCAGGGTGACCCAAAAAGAAAGAAAATCCCCAAAAAGAAAATACTTTCATCATCATTCAACACTTTCACCACACTCATACATAATCACTGTCTTTGCAGAGGAGCTCAGATACGACAGCTGAGAAAAGTCCCTCCCAGCTGTCACTATCTCAGACCCCTCCTTTAAAGTGCAGGCATTGTACTTCCCATTTCCAGGACTCAAGTCCAACTAAATCAATTAACTGGTTTCCCTGAATCCCTTCACAAAATGTTACCCTGCTCACACTCCAACAGATCGTCATGTCCCAAAAACCATTCGTCTCCATTCACTCCTATCTAACACGCTCACACATGCTTGCTGTAAGTCCAAGCCCCTCGCCCACAAAACCTCCTTTACCCCTTCCCTCCAACCTTTTCTAGGACGACCCCTACCCCGCCTTCCTTCCCTTACAGATTTATACGCTCTCCAAGTCATTCTACTTTGATCCATTCTCTCTAAATGACCAAACCACCTCAACAACCCCTCTTCAGCCCTCTGACAAATACTTTTAGTAACTCCACACCTTCTCCTAATTTCCACATTCCGAATTTTCTGCATAATATTTACACCACACATTGCCCTTAGACAGGACATCTCCACTGCCTCCAGCCTCCTCCTCGCTGCAGCATTTGCAACCCATGCTTCACACCCATATGAGTGTTGGTACCACTATACTTTCGTACATTCCCTTCTTTGCCTCCATGGATAATGTTTTTGTCTCCACAGATACCTCAATGCACCACTCACCTTTTTCCTTCATCAATTCTATGGTTAACCTCATCCTTCATAAACCCATCCGCTGACACGTCAACTCCCAAATATCTGAAAACATTTACTTCTTCCATAATCCCTCTCTCCAATGTGATATCCAATTTTTCTTTATTTAAATCGTTTGATACCCTCATCACCTTACTCTTATCTATGTTCACTTTTAACTTTCTACCTTTACACACTCTCCCAAACTCGTCCACTAACCTTTGCAACTTTTCTTTAGAATCTCCCATAAGCACAGTATCATCAGCAAAAGTAACTGTCAACTCCCATTTTGCATTTAATTCTCCATAATTTAATCCCACCCTCTCCCCAACACCCTAGCATTTACTTCTTTTACAACCCCATCTATAAATATATTAAACAACCATGGTGACATTACACATCCCTGTCTAAGACCTACTTTTACCGGGAAGTAATCTCCCTCTCTCCTACACACCCTAACCTGAGCCTCACTATCCTCATAAAAACTCTTTACAGCCTTCAGTAACTTACTACCTATTCCATACACTTGCAACATTTGCCACATTGCTCCCCTATCCACTCTATCATATGCCTTTTCTAAACTTACTCACCATAAAAGACATCTATACTTTTTACTGTGTCTATTACATACATAGAACAATCTATGCAAATATTAACCCACCACTTAAACTTCTCCTTACCAACTTTAACAGAACACATGACCATAACACTAGACACAGATCACTCCTTGATGTTCCCCGTGTCCATCTAACACTATGCAAAAACTCAATGCATATAAAAGGCCCGAAAATTTGGAATTCATTACCTGTGATTGCCAAAGAAACCCTACCTGTACCCCAATTCAAAACGATGCTAAAAAACCACCTTCTCACCCAAACCTAGGTGCACAATATCAAACATTCCCAACAAAGTTGATTAATCACTAAAATGTAAAAACCTGTTATAAATAATGCATATTGAGCTAACTGTTTCTATAACATTAACAAAAAATTTCACTCTTACTCGGTGTAACTTATATAATGACCATATAAACTGAAATTGCAATGCAACTAATTGTTTTAAATTGTTTGATCTCATCCAATTAATTGCATTGCAACAATTAATAAATTATTATGTTCAACTTATGTTCAAATTTTACAACTTACATACACTACCTGGAGTCTACCTGGAGAGAATTCCAGGGGTCAACGTCCCCGCGGCCCGGTCCGTGACCAGGCCTCCTGTTGGACCAGAGCCTGATCAACCAGGCTGTTACTGCTGGCCGCACACAGTCCAACGTACGAACCACAGCCCGGCTGGTCAGGTACCGACTTTAGGTGCCTGTCCAGTGCCTACTTGAAGATAGCCAGGGGTTTGTTGGCAATCCCCCTGATGTATGCTGGGAGGCAGTTGAACAATCTTGGGCCCCTGACACTTATTGTGTTGTCCCTCAACGTGCTAGTGGCACCCCTGCTCTTCATTGGGGGGATGTTACATCGCCTGCCGAGACTTTTGCTTTCGTAGGGAGTGATTTTTGTGTGCAAGTTTGGTACTAAGCCCTCGAGAATTTTCCATGTGTATATAATAATGTATCTCTCCCGCCTGCGTTCTAGAGAGTACAGGTTTAGGAACTTCAAGCGTTCCCAGTAGTTGAGGTGGTTTATCACACTTATGCGTGCGGTGAAGGTTCTCTGCACATTTTCAAGGTCAGCAATTTCACCCGCCTTGAAAGGTGCCGTTAGTGTGCAGCAGTATTCTAGCCTAGATAGAACAAGCGATCTGTAAAGTGTCAACATGGGCTTGGCATCCCTGGTTTTGAAGGTTCTCATTATCCATCCTGTCATTTTCCGAGCAGATGCAATTGCTACTTTGTTATGGTCCTTGAAGGTGAGATCCTCTGACATGATCACTCCCAGGTCTTTGACATTAGTTTTTCGCTCTATTGTGTGGTTGGAATTAGTTTTGTACTCCAATGAGATTTTAATTTCTTTGCGTTTTCCGTATCTGAGTAATTGAAATTTCTCATCATTGAACTTCATATTGTTTTCTGCAGCCCATTTAAAGATTTGGTTTATGTCTGCTTGGAGTCTAGCCGTGTCTTCAACGGTGGACACTGTCATGCAGATTCTGGTGTCATCTGCAAAGGAAGACACAGCACTGTGGCTTATATCAATGTCAATATCTGATATGAGGATGAGGAATAGGATGGGAGCAAGTACTGTGCCTTGTGGAACAGAGCTTTTCACAGTAGCTGCCTCAGACTTTACTCTGTTGACTACTACTCTTTGTGTTCTACATGTTAGGAAATTATAGATCCATCTACCAACTTTTCCTGTTATTCCTTTATCACGCATTTTGTGTGCTATTACACCATAGTCACACTTGTCAAAGGCTTTTGCAAAATCTGTGTATATAACATCTGCATTCTGTTTATCTTCTAGAGCATCCAGGACCTTGTCGTAGTGGTCCAGTAGTTGGGACAGACAGGAGCGGCCTGCTCTAAACCCATGCTGTCCTGGGTTGTGCAATTGATGGGTATCAAGATGGGTGGCGATCTTGCTTCTTAGAACCCTTTCAAAGATTTTTATGATATGGGACGTTAGCGCAATTGGTCTGTAGTTCTTTGCTATTGCTTTACTGCCCCCTTTGTGGAGCGGGGCTATGTCTGTTGTTTTTAGTAGCTGCGGGACGATCCCAGTGTCCATGCTTCCTCTCCATAAGATGTTAAAAGCATGTGATAGGGGCTTCTTGCAGTTCTTGATGAACACGGAGTTCCATGAGTCTGGGCCTGGAGCAGAGTGCATGGGCATGTCATTTATTGCCTTTTCGAAGTCATTTGGCGTAGTGGTGATGTCAGAAAGGCATGCGTCTGTCAAATTCTGTGGCACTCTCATAAAAAATTCATTTAGGTTTTCGATTTTCAGTCTGGTTAGTGGCTCGCTAAAAACTGAGTCATACTGGGACAATTATACCTATTTTGTAAATTATCAACCATACTTTTAACCATGTAGTCTACTATTAATTAGTCTTCAACTGAAATTGCAATGCAACTACAGTGGTACCTTGGTTAACGATATTTTTTCATTCCAGAATGCTGTTCAAGTGCCATTACCAAACAAATTTATCCCCATTAGGAATAATGTAAAATAGACTAGTCCTTTTAGACCCCCAAAAATACACTTACAAAAGCATTTAAAAAAATAAACTTACATAAAAGGGTGAGTTTGGGGACCATCGTTAACCGAGGTACCACTGTAATTGGTTTAAATTGTTTGAACTCATTCAATTAATTGCATTACAACAATTAATAAATTATTATGTTCAACTTATGTTCAAATTTTACAACTTACATACACAATTTTACCTATTTTGTAAATTATCAACCATAATTTTTTACCATGTAGTCTACTATCAATTAGTCTTAAGAATGCCCACAATGCACAGCATATTAGGGGCTTTTGGCATGTACACTCCATTTATACCTAACTATGTATCATGTCTAAATAACAACATTGTATCATGTCTAAATAAATTATTATTATTATTATTATTATTATACGTTACTACGTACCACAATCAGCCCTACTCACACTATACTATTCACTCATCTATCCCTACCACACATATGCCATTTGTGCTTGGGGATCAACAGCAATTACCCACCTAAAGCCAATAATAACCCAACAAAAAGCCACAGTAAGGATTATCATGCAATCCAATGCTAGGCAACACCTCCCCCCCCTCCCCATTCTTCAAAGACCTAAACTTACTCACTGTTCAGAACATCCACACTTACTAGTCTGCAATCTACATCTACAGAACCATAAATTCCAATATTAACCCTGAACTAAAACACTTTCTTGATAGTTGTGACAGGACCCATAGACTTAATACTAGACACAAACATCTCTTTGACAGTCCCCATGTCCGGCTAAATCTATACAAAAATTCAATGTACAGTCATACCTCGGTTAACGATATTAATCCGTCAGAGAGGGCATATCTTTAACCGAAACAATCGTTAACCGAATCAATTTTCCCCATAAGAAATAATGGAAATAAAATTAATCCATCCAAGACTTTCAAAAGTAGTAAAATAAAATATTTTTTAGAACTTTTTGACATTAAATAATACACAATTTAATGAACAATAAATAAATACACATGTAAATATAGTACAATAACATGTCACTTACATTTATTGAAGAGTTGTTGATGTGTGGAGGACGGGAGGAGGGGAAAGGATGGAGTATAGTATGCTAGTGTTTGGAAGGGGAATCCCCTTCCATTAACACTGCAGGTGGCAAGTTCTTTTCTGGGGTTACTGGCCTTTTTCTTTTAATGTCACACTCCCTGCATGAATGGTACACTTCCTGCATGCCTGCTACACTCCCTGCATGCCTGCTACACTCCCTGCATGCCTGCTACACTCCCTGCATGCCTGCTACACTCCCTGCATGCCTGCTACACTCCCTACATGCCTACTACACTCCCTGCATGCCTGCTATACTCCCTGCATGCCTGTTACACTCCCTGCAT
This sequence comes from Cherax destructor, assembly GCA_009830355.1. Lineage (NCBI taxonomy): Eukaryota > Metazoa > Arthropoda > Malacostraca > Decapoda > Parastacidae > Cherax > Cherax destructor. The sequence goes on along the minus strand of WNWK01004246.1, from coordinate 111,688 downwards.
GCCTGTTACACTCCTGCATGCCTGCTACACTCCCTGCATGAATGCTACACTCCCTGCATAAATGCTACACTCCCTGCATAAATGCTACACTCCCTGCATGCCTGCTACACTCCCTGCATGCCTGCTAAACTCCCTGCATGCCTGCTACACTCCCTGCATGTCTGCTATACTCCCTGCATGCCTGCTACACTCCCTGCAGGCCTGCTACACTCCCTGCATGCCTGCTACACTCCCTGCATGCCCGCTACACTCCCTGCATGCCTGCTACACTCCCTGCATAAATGCTACACTCCCTGCATAAATGCTACACTCCCTGCATAAATGCTACACTCCCTGCATGCCTGCTACACTCCCTGCATGAATGCTACACTCCCTGCATAAATGCTACACTCCCTGCATGAATGCTACACTCCCTGCATGAATGCTACACTCCCTGCATGAATGCTACACTCCCTGCATGAATGCTACACTCCCTGCATGAATGCTACACTCTTTATCACAGGGCTGGCACTAGGAGCTTTCTTTGGACCCATGGTAGCTTATTTAGCAGTTGCAAGCACTAAAAACAGTGGAATAATGACAATGTACTGGTATGAATGCGTGGGTGTGGGTGGGTGGTCGCTCTCGCTTGTAAACAATAGCACACTGACGCTCCCTGGAGTGCGCGCTCAGCTGGGCGCCACGCGGACACGTCCGGAACGAATGTCGTTAACCGAAGCAAACATCGTTAACCGCAATCATTTTTTTTATGTCATACCGAAAATATCGTTAACTGACAGCATCGTTAACCGAGGTATGACTGTACATAAAAGGGCTTAAAATCTGGAACTCCCTGCCTGAAAACTCTAGAACTGCAGACACAACCACCATTTTCAAAAGCACCATTAAAAAACATCTTATGTCTCTTACACACCCCTCCAGTAGCTAACCACATGAAAACTACTTTATCTTGCACATATCCAAAGCAAAATACAGTGGACCCCGACAAACGAGCACCCCGGAAATCGTACAATTATGTAAGTATAATATTGTAAGTGCTTTTGTAAGTGTATTTTTGGGGGTCTGAAATGGACTAACCTATTTGACATTATTTCTTAAGGGAGTAAATTCGTTCGGTAATGGCACTTGAGCAGGCTTCTGGAATGAATTTTGCTCGTTAGTCGGGGGTCCACTGTACACTTATTGATATCTGTGACTCCCCTTAATTTACACATGACTGTAATCATAAAATTCTGAATACAGCTATTGGTTTATAATTCTTAAGATAGTCATAAGTTTGCCTAAGACACTCCAATATGGAAACTGTATCATGCCAAAACGAGACCATTTCCATTAACCCTTTCAGGGTCCAAGGCCATTTTTGGAAGGGGTGTGCCACTGTCCAAGAATTTAAAAAAAAAAAAAATTCTTATTTTTTCTTATGAAATTGTAGAGAATCTTTTTCTGAAGGTAATAAAACAAAAAGTACGAAATTTGATTGAAAATTGACGAAATTTTGCTCTCACGAATTTTGATGTGTCAGCGATATTTACGCATTGGCGATTTTGCCGACTTTGACTCCCATTTTAGGCCAATTACATTATTCCAGTCGACAAAATTCTTAGCTATTTCACTAGTATTACGTACTTCTATTCTATCGATTGAGCACAAGAAATCGCCCAGTCAACTGTTTCAACTACAAAATAAAGTGATTGGAAATTGGTAATTTAGCCAATTTAACTCAAAGTTCAAAATATTCCAATTTCAAAATAGGGTGCATAATAAACAATGCAGGCATTCCTGGCACTAAACTAACATTTCCTCTGTTCATTAGTTATGTTTTCAGTCTTTACAAATGGATTCCATTTTGCTTTTTTATTCACAATGAATTTTATTCAAACCAAAAAATGGAAGATTTACTGTTATGCAATATTGTAATAATTGTACAAATAATATCACCACATTTGTGAACGTATATTAGACCCACCAGCTGGCTCGTATTAGACGTGTGAGGTCATTTGTTTACTCTTGAACATAGGCAAAAATTTAACATTTCCTCTATTTTGAGCTCAGTTTCAAGCCATTTGCAGTACTAAAACCAATCAAAATCATCTCTATATCTGTAATATATCTTCCATTCTATCAAATGAGACCAGGAAATCGCAAATACAACTATAAAAAGTATACAAAAAAACACTGCAAATTCGCTGTTTTAATCGAAAATTGCGGTTTCAGTTTTTCTCTCTCAATATGCACTGTGTACTGCAGGATTTGTTTTATGTGGTGCGCACTTACCACAGATGCATTCTCTCATATGTAGGCCCAAATTTGCCGCTCAGAGCTTATCTAAGTGAGCTGAGCTCATGACGTAGAACTACAGTTTGGACCCTTAACTCAAAGCCGTAGAACTACGGCACGAACCCTGAAAGGGTTAATAGATAAACTAATTGTTAAGTTCTTAAATATTCTGAACTACCTCAGTTTTGTAAATCTAGTTAATCACTACAATTACCTAACCTTAATACCAGTATGATCCATATCCTGTGTCAATATAGAGTAAGAACTAGTATTAGTCTGCCCGAAATGCCTAGACATACCTAGGCATACTAGTGGCCGTCTTGTAATAAGTATTTTATAATATGTAATAATATCATATAATATGTAAACCCAACATTGTAATATTAACAGAGAAATAAAGAATTTTAATTTTAATTATTATTCTACCTTTGGCCCCTACCTTAAATTTTGCCTCCCTTTACCATTCACTCCCCTTTCTATTCTTGTCCCACTAACCACTCTCCCTACTTTACACTACCACTACTACTTCTACTGCCAGCCTTACCCGTGCCTGTCAGTGTGACTTTGTAAAGGGTCCAAGTTGTACCAAAACATCATTGCAAGCTCCTTTCTCCTATGTGTGGGTTATCTGTGTATCTCTGAGTTGTCGTTTGAAAAATGCAAAGGCATCACGCTTCAAATGATTTTCCAAACCATAGCATTCAGACTCTTTAGAGGGCAGGCATTGTACATCCCATCTCTGATACTCAAATTCCTTTATACGTAGATTACCTTGCATTTTTAATGTTTCAGAAATGACTACTATGGTGGCCAGTGGGCATCATTTACTCTGAAAGGACTTGAACAGTGGGTTGAAGAGAACTCATCAGCAGCACAGCAAGAAACTGCTAAAGGTATAAAACATTTACAGTTACAGTGGACCCCCGGTTTTCGTGATTTTTTCGTTCCCGAATGCTGTTCAAGTGCCATTGCCAAACAAATTTATTCCCATAAGGAATAATGTAAAGTAGACTAGTCCTTTTAGACCCCCAAAAATACACTTACAAAAGCATTTAAAAAAATACACTTACATAAAAGGGCGAGTTTGGAGCAGGACAAACACCGGGGGTCCACTGTATAAATTTTTTAGATAAATGTTTTTGTATGAAAATCTTGGATCCATTTACTGTAGTACTATTTTTTTTTTTTTTGCCTTGTTTAGGGTATTAGACCAATACCCTGTATGTATCATAAAACAGTACAGTGCAACTATGTTGTTGTACTATACTGTCAGTGTTATCATACTGTGCTGCATTACAATGCTTTACTGCTATACTACAACATAGCAGTACTACAATACAGGATTATTTGTTGTGGTATAGTTGTACAATAAAGAATTCTTTATCCAAAATCCAAAAACCTCCAAAATCCGAAAGTTTTTTGAATGTTGACATAACACACCACAAATGGATCATTCAGTTTATTGTCAGCAGCAATTACTCACTGATTACTGTGTGTTTTGTGCTTTGTGATGTGAAGATATTGTTGAAAATGTCAAAAAAGGCTTATGGGTAATTGTGAAAAGAAAAAGAGGAAGCATTTATGTTTATATCACAGAAAGTCAAGTTATTGGAACAACTTGACACTAGTGTAAGTGTGAAGCATCTGATTGAGGAGTTTGGCATTGGAACAACCACTATCTACTACCTAAAGAAATGAAAAGACAAATTGTTGAAGTTCTATGCTGTAAGTGATGAATAGAAATTAATGAAAAGTAGAAAAATATTGCATAGAGGAAAAAATGAAGATCTTGATTGTGTATTGATAGAGTGAATTGGTGAGCGACGAAGTGGTCATATATGCTGCTTAATACAATGCTGATCGTGAAACAAGCAAAAATCTGTCATGATTAACTGAATATTGAAGGTAACTGTGAATATCCAGCAGCTGGTTACAAAACTTTAAGATTAGTGGTAATAAATCATCTATAATAATAATAATACTTTATTGTGACATGGTACAATGATACATGGTAGACAAGATATATTTCTTAATGATCATAATGATCATAAAGCCTAAAACGAGCTAAACACACTAAATTTAAACAAAACAGCATTATAATAATAATAATAATAATATTTTTATTTGGACATGATACAAAGAATTACATTTGGTTATTGAGATTACATGAGGTGTACATGCCAAAAGCCCCTAGTATGCAGGGCATTTTGGGCAGACTTAAAATTAACTTAAAACTAAATTGTAAGAATTTTTGTAGATAGTATACAATGAGTAAAGGTGAGTATTTAAGCTATGAAATTTGAACATTAAAAAACGTACTAGTATACAGGCTATTATATTATCCTAGATCTGCTAAATCCCAATCCTGAGCTTAACAGGTTCTTACATCCAGAACTGTCAGCAAAATGTTTTTTTGCAGTTAATTTAAATGCTCAGTTACTCATAATGAACAACGTTCAGCAATGAACAAAGATATACAGTGGACCCCTGGTTTTCGTGATTTTTTCGTTCCAGAATGCTGTTCAAGTGCCGTTACCAAACGAATTTATTCCCATAAGGAATAATGTAAATTAGATTAGTCCTTTTAGACCCTCAAAAATATACTTACAAACGCACTTACAAAAATACACTTACATAATTGTTCGAGTTTGGAGCATCACGAAAACCGGGGGTCCACTGTATTTCCATCTGTTCTTCTTATATCATCACTTAGTTTTTCAAACTGAAGCATTGTTTATTTTTGTGTACTGAATGGTTCTTCAGTTTTTTTTTTTTTGTTCTTGACAGTATTTTTGTGTCTTTCAATGTTTCTCAATTTAGCTGCAGTTGAACATTTGCAGGAGACTGTCGTTCATTTTAGTCACTTCATTTAGTACGTGAACTGGACCTGACTGGCCATGTTCTCAAGTTTATTGATTTTACTATTTAAGCCCTTGAGGGTTAGTGCCACTGTTCTACAGGTTTAAAGCAAGGGTCCATGCCGTAGTAGTACTACATGATGAGCCCAGCTCACCCAGATAAGGCGTGAGGGGTAAATTTAGGCCTAGATATGAGAGACTGGGTCTTTATGGTAAGTGTGAACCATATAAAAAACAATCTTGCAGCATGAATTGCATAATGAGAAAAAAACTGTGATCGTGTTTTTTTTTTTTTTAAAACTGACTTTGCAGTGTATTTTTGTATGTTTTTTATAGCTGTATTCACAGTTTCTTGGTCTCAGTTGATAGAATAGAAAATATATTACAGAAATAGAGATGATTTTGATTGGTTTTAGGACTGAAAATAGCTTGAAAGTGAACTCAAAGTAAAGAAAATATTTGATTTTTGCTGATGTTCAAGAGTAAACTAATCACATCGTGCATCCAATACACATCAACTGATGGGTCTATTATGCATTAACGAATGCACTGATATTATTTATACAATTATTACAATATTGCATAACAGTAAATCTTCTATTTTTTGGTGTGAATAAAAATTCATTGTGTGAATAAAAAATCAAAATGGAATTCATGTGTAAAGCCTGGAAACAACAAATGAACAGAGGAAATGTTATTTTAGTGATAGGAGTGCCTGCATTGTTTATTCTGGACCCTATTTTGAAATTGCAATATTTTGAAATTTGTATGAAATTGGCAAAATTACCAATTTCTGATCACTTTATTGGGTAGTTGAAATAGTTGATTAGGTGGTTTCTTGTGCTCAGGAGATAAAATAGAAGGCATACTAGCAAAATAGCTAAGAATATGGTTGACTGAAACAATGTAATTGGCCTAAAATATGTGTCCATATAGGCAAACTCAACGATGTGTAAATATCACTGACACAACAAAATTCGTGATAGCGTAATTTCAGTTTTACATGAAATTTCGTACTTTATGTTTTATTACCTTCAGACATAGATTCTCTACTTTTTCATGAAAAAAAAAATTGAAAATTCTTGGACTCTGTGGACACTTTTCAGATTGGGGGTCTGGACCCTCAAGGGATTAATAAGAGTACATTTATACTGCAACACAACCAAAACAAACCTATGGTGTGCAAATTGCTGAATTTGTGTATTAATACCATATACCGGTAAGTATCATCATTTGAACCCCTTTTAACATACCGCAGTTTTACTTTTGCTTTTTATATCTGATAATGTTCCCTTAACCCTTTCGGGGTACAAGTACGTTTTACGCAGTGTGGTTATTGACGTACTAGAATGGGTCTGTGCGGTCAGTGTGCGCAGTATAAAAAAATTCCTGCACCACACAGTGCATAATGAGGAAAAAAAAACTCTGACCGTGTTTTTGGTCTATTTTCGTATGGTATTTATGCTTGTATTCTCGTTTTCTTAGTCTCATTTTATGGAATAGATGATATATTACAGAAATAGAGATCATTTTGACTGGTTTCACGATGACAAGTACCTTGAAACTGAGCGCAAAGTAGCGAAAATGTTCAATTTTGGCCGATGTTCAAGAGTAAACAAATCACACCATGCGTCCAATACACATCAACTAGAGAGTCTAATATTCTTGCACAAGTGCGCTGATATTATTTATACCATTTTTACAATGATGTAGTTGTATACATAACAGTAAATCTTCTATTTTTTGTGAGAATAAAAATTCAAAATGGAAAGCAAAAGTAATGTAAGAGGGGCCTGGAGACGTGACTAATGAACAGAGAAGATGTTATTTTAGTGCCAGGAATGTCTGCCTTGTTTATTATGGACCCTATTTTGAAATTGGCATCGTTTGAAATTTGTGTGAAATTGGCCAAATTGCCATTTTCTGACCACTATTTTGGGTAGTTGAAATTGGTAAATAGGCAGTTTCTTGTACTCAATCGATAGAACAAATGGAGTTCTAGCGAAATAGCTATAATTTTAGTAGACTGAAACATTGGAATTTGCCGAAAATAGGGCTCAAAGTGGGCGAAATCGCCGATGCGTAAATGTCATGGATACAGCTAACTTCGCGAAAGCATAATTCCGTTAGTTTTCGATCAAATTTAATAATTTTTGTGGGGTTATGATCAGAAAAAGATTATCATTTCATAAGAAAAAATAATTTTTTTTTTTTTTTTTTAAATTCTTAGACCCTGAGAACGAGTTTCAGAGAGGGCCTGTGGACCCCCAAAGGGTTAATATTAGGATCGTTTAAGGGGAGTAGAAATATTATTACCAGATAGCTTGATGGGTAAACAGGTGAATTAGCCTAATGATAATACCTGTAGTCCATTCAACTCCATCGCCTAGTTTACCTTAGTTTGCCAGTGCTAAGTGCCAATGAGTTTTTACACTTATTTATGATTACTTTTGTTATTAATTTATACAAAGTAGTTTACATGATTCATTATTGGGTCATATACAGGAGCTTAGATTACTGTCTAGTTTCGAAACACTTCTCTAGGCTTAGGTTGAGGCCTATGAGCAATGTAACCTTCGGCCTCCAAGACATTGGGTAAATTTTCTAGACTTATTTTTTGGAAAAAAAAAGTGTTTTTGACGCCGTAAAATATGGTATCGTCTTTTTGTAAGCAGTGATAATGTTTTTTAGTACAGTTCCTGTACAATACAATACCATGTTTAGACATGGAACCCATCCCCAAGCTGTCCTATTTTATAGATATAAATACAGTGGACCCTCGGTTTTCGTCGATAATTCTTTCCAGAATCTTGTTCGAGTGCCATCACCGAATGAATTTGTTCCCGTAAGGACAAATGTAAATTTGATTAGTCGTTTCAGACCCCCAAAAATACACTTACAAAAGCACTTACAAAAATACACTTACATAATTGTTGGAGTTGGGAGCTGTACGAAAACCGAGGGTCCACTGTATACAAATTTTCCAAAATCCAAAACATTTCCAGTCCCAAGCATTTCTGATAAAGGATTCTCAACTGTACTGCACTGTTTTACAGTACTGTAGTACAGTTCTCTTCTACAGTAATATAGTACGCTACTTCTTAATGGAGTTCATCAATTCATAACTAACCCACAAGTTGGAAACAGAACCTAGATTACATTACAATTTGTCTGAAACCCTTAACAAGTCACTTGCAACTCGTTAATGGTCCAGGTGAGACCAACACTTTGTCCAATTTCTATTTTATAATTTATGGGAAAAGTTATAACTTATTCCACAGGATTGACTTTAATTCTTCAAACTTAACAAAGATTGTGAATGGACTTCTAACAGCCACATGCTGTAACAAGAGAATTGAGTAACAAAAGGAAACTCATAAAATTAATGTGGATTCCAAGGATATATTTTATGTAACTTAACATTATTTTACTGGTTTTTTTTTTCAAGAACTAAATCCCTAAAAAAAATTAAAACTAATCAATTGTTTTTTATCATTCAAATTTTATTATATGTTCTATATTATACATTTTGCCATTTTTAGAGGAGCAAGAAACCAAAGAAGGAGAGATGCTTGTATGCACCTCTGATCCACGACAAGTCTACTCAAAAGTAAAACTTGGCTGGCACCTGCAGTAAGTGGGCATTATATCTAACCTCAGATCTTAAGTTCCTGTGAAATATTAAATAGTAAATACAGTGGACCCCCGGTGTTCGTAATGCTCCAAACTCGAACAATTATGTAAGTGTATTTTTGTAAGTGCTTTTCTAAGTGTATTTTTGGGAGTCTAAAAGGACTAATCTAATTTACATTATTCCTTATGGGAACAAATTCATTTGGTAACGGCACTTGAACAGCATTCTGGAACGAATTAATTACGAAAACTGGGGGTCCACTGTATTCTCATAGCTCATACTCTGGACACCTTTTCAAATGAAAGATATATAAAGTCTTTTTTTGCCATTAACTCTTAAACTGTGGAGGTCATGCACTTTTAGTTACTCCCTCTTGGTTGAAATACTTTAAAGAAAAATTTGTAGTTTAAATGAGAATATTTGTCTAATTAGAACTATAAAAAAATTTAAATGAGAAGAAAACTAATGATTTTATGATATGTTGAAAATGGAGAGCAATTATCAACTAGTGGTAATAGTGGCATAAATGTTCATAGTGATACTTATGTGTTACACTGTACTGATAATAATAATAATTGTATTTCAGCATGATACATGTTTGTACAAAGGATTAAAATAATTGGGTGAACATGCCAGAAGCCCCTTTATATGCATTTCGGGCAAACTTAAGTCTAACTTAAGATTAATAAGGCAATAACAGTGCAGTAATTTTGTACATATGGTCATTAGGTGAGTTACAATGAATACAAGAGGAGTGAATATTCTATTAGTTCATGCTATATGGCTTTAATAAGTTTGGTAGAGAAGAATTACAGTTTTTATTATTAACCTTAGGTGGACACAAAGGAATGATTTACATTTGAGAGGATTACAGATATTGAGAGTAAGTATATATTGATTATAATGTTTTACCTATGTTCATGATATTGAGCAAATGCATGTATAGTTTTTACATATGTATTTATGATGGGCTGGGATAAGTTAAGGAGATAAGGTGTTTTCTAAATGTAGTTTTAAAAATGCTAGCTGAGCTAGTGGTTCTGGAGATTTCTGGTAGAGAGTTCCAGATTCTGGGCCATTTTATGTACATTGAGTTTTTGAAATGATTTAGCCTGAAAGAGGGAATGTCATAGAGATGTTTGTGCCTAGTATTGTGTCTATGGGTCCTATTGCAACTGTCAAGAAAGCTTTTCAGGTCAGGATTTATACTCGTTTACCGATGACTCAGACTTACGACGGGCTCTCTGACCAGTATACATACCTAAATAATGTACATTAGAGCTGATTTCCTCTATTCTGTTTACTACAGTATACAGTAGACCCCCGGTTATCATAATTAATCCCTTTCAGAAGATTGGCCGAAATCCGAAATGGCTGGGTGTTAGCCAGGGATTGTTAAGTCTCTTAGCTGTGATCTGTTTAGTTTTTTTAGGGCAATGTTTGTTATAGAGGTGGTGGGTTTTTTTAAGGAAATTCTTGATGCATTCATTAGTATCTGAATATGTTTCTAACTCATTATGCCAGTCAATGTTAATCATAGCTGTTATAAAGTTATTTACAGCTGACTCGTTATGTAGTCTGAAGGTAACTTTTGTAATATCTTGGGGCAATTTACCAAGATTGGTTATGAGAAAGGTTGGGTAGTGGTCTGTGGTGTTGTCTGTGATTATGCCTGATTTTAGAGGGGATATAGTGTTAGTCCAGATGTGGTCTAGTAATGAGGTACTAGTCTCTGAGATTCTTGTAGGTTTTTCATATTGTTGGTAGTAACAAGCAGTTGCTCATAGTGTTTGTGAATTCTGTTACTTGTGGGTCCTGGTCGTGTAGGAGATTTATATTGAAATCTCCTGTGAGGAGCAAATGGTCTTTGTTCATGTGTGCATCAGTTATCAGGTTTCCTAGTTTTTCACTAAAGTGGTGAATGTTTGACTGTGGTAATCTGTAGATGTTTATCACTGTGAGGGGTTTTTGCAGGTCTTTTGATTTAAATTTAGCTATAATATATTCTCCATGCTCATCCCTTATGCAAGAGTTATTGATACATTCAAGTTGATCTGTGTAATATATAGCTATTCCACACCCTCCTACAGTTGTGAATGGCTGTGTAACCTGGGATGGCATAGATATCTAGTATCAGGCTTTAGCCAGGTCTCAGTGAGTGTGATGATTGACATATTGGTCTGGAGGGATTGGAGTAGTGCTGTGAGGTCATCATAATGTTTGCTCAAAGATCTAACATTGTAATTGAAGATAGTTATGTTATTGTTGGCTCTGAGTAATGTCTTTGCTTGATCTGCTGTGTAATAGTTGCAGTTGCTGTTGGAATCATGTAAGTCATTTAATAATAGGTTGATATCAGGATCAATTCCTGTAATCATAAGATTTGATGTGATTCTATAACTAGACCTGAGAACAATGGATAATACTAAACTTAATAATATGGTACTAGATTAAATTCTTAGAAACTAGTGGATTATTACAATTTTTAACACTTGTTTACAGAGATATAGTATATTTTACAGAGTTCTTGGCACGTGAACTTGTACCTTAGATAATTTATACAAATGCAATTTATTGAACTATGGTAGTTATTCTAAAGCTAGGAATAAAGGAGCTAGGGAAAAATAATAGTAAACAATGAAAGTAAAGTAATTTAGTACCTGAGTTAGCACCTTAATTATTATAATAAAAATTAATATAATAACTGTGGCAGGTAGATAATTTTTTTTTTTAAATAAAGAAACTAGGGAATATAATAGTAAACAATGAGAGTAAATACTTTAGGGAATATAAAAGTAAACAATGAGAGTAAAACACTTTAGCACCAGAATTAGCACCTTAATTATTTTTTAAAGCTTCAAGCAAAGGAGTTATTGATTTGTTGAGAACTATTTCAAGAGAATATATAAATGGGGACTAAATTAAGTGGACAGATAGTAAATATGATATAAAATTAATTTAGAAGCAAGATTTGATTTATATTATAAAGTTAAGCAAGTAATAGCACTAAAAAAAGTACATTATTTATGAGGTAGTTGGTACTAGCTAGTAAAGTTAGTACAAAAGAATTGCACAATAATGTAGTAAGCACATACACTAATACACCACACGTATATTATGTGTTGAGGACAATTGGCTAATCAGTAATGGTTATGTCAGCTTGTCTAAGGAAGTTGGAGAGATCACGTTCGTTTGATATAGAAAATTGCTGACCTGTTGATGCTTTTCGAACTAGTATTTTTTCATCACAAGTGAAGCACTGATGGATTTTGTTCTCCAGTTTAAGTTTTCTCAACCTAAACAGAAGGTTTTGACGTTTCCTGGTTAGGCACTCGTTGATGTACACTCCATTTTTCACTGTAATTGCTGATTTAATTAGGTCCTTTTTTGAATCATATGAATGAAGTCTGATCATAATACTATGTTTACCTTGTTTTCCTAGCAATCATGTTTCTTTGATTTCATTACTTTGCACATTAACTTGTAGGTGGTCTTGTAATATGTTGATAGCAGTTTCCTTGCACTGGGATTGAGTTATGTCTCTGGGAATGTAATTGCTGTTTATTATAACTGCATCAGACAAGTTATCTTGTTCGGTTTTGTCATCTTGAAAATCAAGATATTCATCAAGTCGAGTGTGCATGTTGTTATTCCAGTCCTTGATTGCTTCTTCCACCTTCATATTCAAAGTTGTTATTTGATCGGTGTGACTGGTTATAGCTGTTTGCAGAGTATTTTCTGTGTCAGTATTTCCCGATGTGATCTTCTCTTCAAGGTTTTGGATCTTGATCTCGAGGTTAGTTAACTTGGATTCATATTTCACTAGTTTTGCTTAGATGTCTTTGTTTTCAGCTTCAAGGGCAATGATGTATTCCCTAATAGTATCAGGAGTAGTCATACCTTGGTGACCAGGATGGAATCCTACAAAGCTGTTGGGGTTGGAGGGAGAGTCAGCCATGTTCGGTGTTATTGTTGTTGTCGGGACCCGGGCAGAGGTGTGGGGGGTTGTTGATGCACTGGCTTTCTGCTGTGTAGACATGTTGTGTTTCAAAGTCCTTAGCGTTGGTTTCTTGTTACTGTTGTTGGTTCCTCTGCGATTTCCGCTCATAGTATCACTAGTGAAGCTATGGAGGAGGCTTTATTTCCTTTAGCTTGGGTTAGGCGTTCGTCTGGCAGCGTGGGTGAATGAAGGAAAGAAGAGATGAGAGGAAGGAAGGAAGGAAAGAAGAGATGAGAGGAAAGAAGGAAAGAAGTAAGGAAGGAGGAAAGGAAGAAGGAAGGAAGTAAGAAAGAAAGAAGGAAGGAAGTAAGAAAGAAAGAAAGAAAGAGAGAAAGGAAGGAAGGCAGAGATGAGAGGAAGGAAGGAACAAAAGAAGTAAGAAAGGAAGGAAGAAATAAAGGAAGGAATGAAGGAAGAAAGGAAGAAAGGCAGGAAGGAAGAGATGAGAGGAAGGAAGGAAGGAAATATGTAAGAAAGGAAGGCAGAAAGAAAGGAAGGAATGAAGGAAGAAAGGAAGCTAGGAAGGTAGGTATGAAGGAAAGGAAGGAGGTTGTGGAGAAGAAGACATGGGTCCCCTTTTGTGTTGACAGGTTGACAGGCAGTGTGGGGTGGTGAGTAATGGTATAATATGTCATTTTGACAGCTGCCTTACCCTGACTCAGCAAATTTAGATGTCCCCCCCCCCCACACACACACAGCTTGGAGCTTTGAAGTGCTAATTGCAGTTGATGGAAAGTGTCTATATATATTATTGAACAATAGTAATAAAAATTTTTTTTATTGTTGGTTGGTGTAAACAAGTTTTGTAAACAATATAATGATACTAATGTTTGTGTGATTATTGTGTTGCATACGAGTGTATATATATACATTGCACCTTACTTTGGTCTCACAGGCCACATAAGTTATGTAAAAAAATAAAATAGCGAAAAAACAAGAAACCTATGAAAGGAAGTAAACCAAAGTTTACTGGGTGAGCGGCATTCGCCGCTGTTGCCATCTGCGCTCATTTTTGCCAACTTTACACCTCTATATCTCGGTAAATACTGATCGCAAAATTTTGGGGGATTTAAACAATCAGAAAAATAATCTTAACAATTTGATAAGAAAAAATAATTTTTTTTTTTCGAATATTTCCCGACATAGAATGACAGTCAAAAGGTTAAGCTTATCTAATATCTCTATTTTCTTTGCAATTCCTAGACTTGAATGCTTAAACCTTTTCTTGTCACTTGCTGGAACACTTGTATGCTTACTGGGTGCCATGATTGCTTGGTAGATTTATGAAAATGCAATGAAAATGAGAAAATGTATGTAAATAAACACAGCGACCTTCCCGATTATTGTCGTCCTGCACGGGTATGAACCAAACTGAACGCTGGGAGGATGCGTGGGTGGGGAGGGTGGTGGGATAGCAGTAGACTCCCCACTGACTCAATGGTTTAACCACCGTGGCGACCGCACTCTCAAATTTTCCTCCACGAACCGTGTAATATCTTTCGCATGTTAGATAATAATTGCCACAATTCTTCAATCGTGCAATACCCATAACGTGCAACATAATCTCGTGCTAAATGACTATCTACTGTATGTCATGTTTCTACATTATTAATATTGTTTATTATGTAATATTAGATGAATTGTGATAAATAAGCTGTAGAGTTGATATTAGCGTCATATTTAAGTATCTTGTCCTGTCTCCAAACAAACTCTCCTGCCTCTCCATATGCCAACAAGAGTCTTCAATAAAGGTAAAACTGATTTAAATGTTTATTTATCCATTAAAATTAGTGCTTTATATTTATTTCTCATTGTTTTCTGTATGTAAAACTATATTTATTCTTTAAAAAATGAATTTTTTGTGAATATTTTTGGGTGGAACATTAATTAGATTTACATTATTTCTTATGGGAAATATTGCTTCAACTTTAGGCCGTTTCAACTTTAGGCCTAACTTCTGAAACGGATTATGGCTGAAACTCGGGGTTCCACTGTATTCATAAATATTACTTTAATCTCTGTGATCCAACATCCATACAATATTCTTTGAATAGCAATTATGATATTCAAAGCAGAAGTATGTACACCTGTATCATCTTCACATCAGTATTAGTGTAGATGACATGATATTTTAAAAGATATTTTGTGGATGATACTGACTCTTACTATTTTGCAGGAAAGCTAAGACACCTGAAGCAACACCAATAGACATTAACAGTGACAATGTTGGGAGCGAACATTGTATGGGAGAAGATGAAAGTACAGATATCAATAAGGAAAGTCAAACAAAACCTGAAACTAAAGATGAAGCCCAACACTGTAGGACGTGGTCACAAGATGACATGAGGGACCTTTCAAGGAAATTTAATCTGGATCTTGCCCCTAAAGTATGACTGGAAGATTGATCTCATATTAAATGCTTCCTTGTCTCTAAGCACTGCCTTTAGCATACTGTCTGTTTGGGGTGGACATTTACAGAGACTGCATGCCTTGCAGACAACACTGTTAACCCTTAAACTGTCCACATGTAGATATACGTTCACGTGCGTAGCTGACCGAACGTACATCTACGTTTTATTTTACATTCGTTCAAATTTAGTGCGATAGGCCTAAGTCGCCTAGACATGAGAGAATGGGTCTGCGCCCTCAGTGTGCGCAGTATTAAAAAAATCGTGGACCACTTAGTACCTTGTGGGAGCACCAGTTCGATTGAGTGCCAGCTAGAGCAAATAGTGTGGCAAACACCAGGGATTCAATGATGTTAAGTTGCATTAACACTCCCCTTATAAGAGGAAAGTAAAAATAGGTTAGATAAATACATGAGTGGCTGTGGGTGGGTGTGAGTTGGACCTGACAAGCTTGTGCTACTATGTCTGATGCCATGCTCCTTCCTTCAGAGGATGTGACCTGACTAGGTGGGTCATTGGTCTAAGTTGGGGGGTGACATGGACCTGCCTTGCATGGGCCAGTAGGCCTGCTGCAGTGTTTCTTCTTTCTTCTTTCTTATGTTCTTATGTATTCGGCAGGCTGGCTGGCTTTGGCTGTCTCTGGCTGTCTCTCTATCTGTCTATAACTCTGTCTATATCTCTATCTGTCCATATCTTTGTCTGTCTATATCTTTGTCTGTCTATATCTTTATCTGTCTATATCTTTGTCTGTCTATATCTTTGTCTGTCTATATCTTTGTCTGTCTATATATCTATCTATATCTATATGTCCTATATCTCTGTCTTTCTCTCACATGTATACATAAGTACAGTTATTATACATAGTGTAAATTACCTAGGATAACCCAAAAATTCCAGGCAAAGTGCTGTACAATGCTTGTAGATATAATACATAATAAGCATGGAAACCCCTGGCAAGAATCGCATCATCACTTCTGCATCATGTATAATACCTGTTTGCTTATGAGACACACTCTGAGACTGAGACAAGCAGATGGAAAGACATACACAGGCAGACAGATAAGCAGAGTTAGACAGACATAAGCAGAGCTAGACAGACAGATAGATAGACAGACAGACAGATAGACAGAGAGAGAGATACAGACAGACAGACAGATA